>APFE031346514.1:218706-266771 GCA_000404065.3 Pinus taeda
GTATCTTCTTATCTCAAACCAAGTACCTCAAGCAGATTCTGAAGAAGTATGGCATGGAAGATGCGAAACCAGTCTATACCCCCATGGTTACAGGATGCAGTCTTAGTGCAAATGATGAATCAGCAGCCGTACATTAGCCAACCTATAGATCCATGATTGGAAGTCTACTTTATTTGAGAGGTACCCGACCAGACATCATGCATGCACTGGGAATAGTTGGGAGATTTCAGGAAAATCCAAAGGAAACTCACCTTCAAGCAGTGAAGAGAATTTTCAGATATCTTCAAGGGACTCAAAATTATGGCTTATGGTATCCTAGAGATACAGATCTCACACTTCATGCTTATACAAATGCAGATTGGGCCGGAAGTGTGGATGACAGGAAGAGCACAAGTGGTGGTGCATTCTTTACAGGTTCCAGATTAGTATCTTGCTTTAGTAAGAAACAGAGTTCGATTGCCTTGTCTACAGCTGAAGCAGAATATGTTGCTGCTGCATCTTGCTGCACTCAACTTCTTTGGATGATGCAGACCTTGCAGGATTTCCAAATCACTTGTATGCTACCTATCTCCATCTTATGTGATAATACAAGTGCAATCAGCATTTCAAAGAACCCAGTTATGCATTCAAAGACCAAGCACATACCGATCAAGTATCATTTTCTTCAAGAACAAGTGCTTGAACAAAAGGTCAAGTTGGAGTATGTTCCTTCTAAGGAACAAGTTGCCGATATCCTCACTAAACCACTTCCCAGGGAGACCTTTGAATACCTCAGGCAAAAGCTGGGGGTTGTTGATGCATCATCTTGTTATTGAATCTCATCTGTTGGTTGTACGCGAGGTCTATACGTGGTATACGCGTACGTTTGTTGGTTTATGGATTGATTGCAGATCAATGGCACAGGTTCAGGGGGAGCACATATAATGCATTGTTGGCATTATGGGAGCACAAAAGGAGAACATGGATAAAACATGGCTGCAATATGTCTCTATCTCTTTCATGATTGTTTATGGTGTTTGGTGGATTCTGTTTCCTCTTTGCAGATCTGGTTTATAGTCTGGGAGAGCATGTTCTTAGGGGGAGCATAACCCTTTGCCCTTGACGTCAAAGGGGGAGAATGACGTTGAGGATCTTGAGGTTGCCATCAAGTCCAAAGGAGGAGATTGTTGGCATTATGATTTTGGTATGGCTCTATGATACAAGTGTTGTACTTGATGGAAACTCACTCAAGTATTCAAGGGCTCTCAAAATGATGGAATTTAAGAGGCTCGCAAGAGAATTGTTCAAAAGGTGCAGACCCGCAGGTTACCCATACAGGAGGTGCATTCGGACCCGCAGGTTACCAGTTCAGAAGGTGCGGACCCCAGTGCACACACTTCAAGGCAGTGAAGCGCGCTCACATGGGGTTTTCTTATGTTTGGCTCGTGGTATGACGTTGAGGATCTTGAGGTTGCCATCAAGTCCAAAGGGGGAGATTGTTGGCATTATGATTCTGGTATGGCTCTATGATACAAGTGTTGTACTTGATGGAAACTCACTCAAGTATTCAGGGGCTCTCAAAATGATGGAATTTAAGAGGCTCGCAGGAGAATTGTTCAAAAGGTGCGGAACCGCAGGTTACCCATACAGGATGTGCGTTTGGACCCGCAGGTTACCAGTTCAGAAGGTGCGGACCCTAGTGCACACAATTCAAGACAGTGAAGCGCGCTCATGTGGGGTTTTCTTATGTTTGGCTCATGGTATTTAGACCGCCTTTTCTGATGCTGTGGTTTTGGTCCGTGGTATAGGATCTATTTTAGCCCCAGTTTGGATCCCTTGTATTCTTTATTGATGGTTTTGTCCCATGGTGTGAATAAGGGCTTGACTATAAATAGGGAAGGAGATCACTTGGCTTGAGCATCTTTGTGAATTGAATATCTTAAGATCTGACATATTGGGTTATTTTTCAAAAGCTTGATCTATATAAAGTGAAGTTGAAAGCGAATCTATGAAGGATGATCTCTCGAGCGCATGATCAGATCTGAGCATCTGACTGTCGGTGGTACTCTGGGGAACTGCCATTTTGGCCCTAATCAGAGGTACGCAGGTGATTAACAGTGCAAGTGCGTGGGTACGCAGAGGAGAAGAAGGAGGAGTGCGTGGGTACGCAGAGAAGAAGAAGGAGAAGTGCATGGGTACGCAGAGAAGTAGAAGGTGCAGTGCGTGGGTACGCAACACGACAGAGGTTCAGGTGCGTAGGCACAGGGAAAGTACGCGGCACTTCAGAAGCCGCAAGTGCGTAGGTATGTAACGCGATAGCATCTGTGGGTGCGTGGCTACAGTAGCAGTACGTGGCGCGATAGTATCTGGGGTGCGTGTCTGCAGTAACAGTACGCAGCGTGATTGAAGAAATAGTGCGTGGGTACGCGGTGAGGCAGAAGGTTCTCTGTGGGCCTACGCAGGGAAGCAGAAGGTGAAGTGCGTACGTATGTAGACCAGAGAAAGAAAATCTGCGTATCTGTCTTAAGATCTTTTGGTGGCTGAATTTTTTCTGTTGATAAGATGTTCTGGGTTTAGTTTACTGTTACTGTTGATCTGGTTACTGCAGTTGACTGGGTGATTTACTTGTACTTGAGGATCTCTTGATGTTTATGGATCCAGTTTGAAAATTTATGAAAAGTGGTCCTTGAGAGAAAACAAGTAGGGGGTTGTAGCTCCATTTCAGGAGAGACTGGAAAACGAGAGAGAGTTGTAGCTTTCTGCAGGTTGTAGCCTGCGTACTGGTAAAGGACTGCACCAGTACAAAACCTTTGTAAAAGGAGTTTCTAATTTGAAAGAAGATAGTGACATATTGCAGCAGGTGGTTTTCACCCACATTGGGTTTCCACCTTACATCTGGTGTTCTTTGGTGTGACTATCTATTTTCTTTGTTCATGCTCATTATTTTATGGTACTGACATGCAAAAATAATTCAAAGTGTAATTAAGGAAGATTTATTAAAAGAACTTGATAATATTGATTCACCCCCCCCTCTCAGTATTATTTCCAACAAAGATAGTTGGTGCCATACAGTATGTAGCATACTGAAACTTGGACTTGTTGGACTCATGCTATGCTTGAGCCCCACCCACTCTGTTTATGGTAAAAAACAACACTTTCAGCACAGGATCCTAAACAATCATTATCTCTATCTTTCCGCTCTTTGATTTTAGTGCTTCCAGGTAGTGTTATGTGAGAAACATGTTCACACTTGCCCCAATAGGCCTGGACCCATATAGATTGTCTGGTTCCCCTCTTCCGGACAATCTAGTGATGAAATAAATGTCAAAAGTTTCCAACTCCAGTTCCTAGTCCCGGATCATAAAAAATTCCCAAGGGACATCCCAAAGACTGATCAAATACTTCAGAAATTCGGGTTGAGCCTGAAGATCTGGTGTGAGGAAGAATTTGAGGAGCCCACGATTCCTTAGGGAATTTAAGCAGTTTAGGTCTGCCATTGTCTATGAATCAATGTCCTCATGATCACGTTCCTTCCAATCAACCATTTTGCATTGTGTTTCCCTACAAAAACCATAAAATCAAGTCAACAATCATCCTTGGCTAAAGAAATTTGGATCAAAGCAGAGAAATCTGGGAAAATATCGAATTTTTTTTGTTTACGGTGCCAACATGATTGTTTTAAAAACAATAGCGCCGACAACGCAATTCCGTGTTCGGAAATCGCGCCAACCAAGGGCGATTTTTTTTTTGCTAAATCCTCCTCAAGAAATCCAAGAAACTATTAAAAATAGGAAAAGTAAGCATTAAAATGAAGTTAAAGGTCTCAACTCTTACCTTCAACAGACAGATCATCGAATGACCTCCCAGATCTCCCACAATCTGCTCCTAAAAATCTAGGGCACAAATGGGTGAAAAGTTCTCCACACAAGGTAAAAAGGTAAAATGGTAAAAATTATTTACTTTTTCCTCCTTTTATTCATTTTTCATGAAATATTAGGGTTTTAAAAGTATTTTTAACCTATTTTTACCTTAGAAATTAGATAATGTGTTTAACTTTTATGCAACGACAGGTGACAAATTACTGATGATGGTATAAGAGTCACGTTTAAGCTCTTTTCTCAACTCATAAAACTCAAATGAAAAGATCGCTGAGTATTTTTACCTTTTTAACTTGTAAAAGAAAATAAAAATGGGGGATCCACTTTTAAGCTCTTTTTTGTCTCTTTAAGCATGAAAATATTACCAAACTCTTGTCATTTTAAACTCGTTAAAGGTTGCAAAACATCGTTTACCCGGTATACATTTAACCCTTTTTCGGGCTATGACAAACTATTTACGAAAAAGGTATTCCTTGACTGAAATGGTTAAGAGTTTCTCTCAAGTATCATTTTCTACCTTTTTAGGCTCGAGAGACACAAATGTATGAAAAGGGACAATGTGCAGTTTTATTTTCCGTGTTTTTTTCAAACTCTCTAAGCATGAAAAAATATCGAGTTACACCTTTGTCAGACTCGTTAAAACATTAAACGACATCAGATTCGTCACCATGACAAACATGAGCTTCTCCTTCCTAGGGCTCATTAATATTACTAGGTCAGATTCATCCAAAGGATGAACATACAGTGCAAGCACATGATATCCACTTCAAGCTTGAGATAAAAAATAATTGGGGTACCTGCTAGAAATGGTGGGGGAAAATGGGAAATTCTATCAGTTGTGTTGGCAGCTCACTCTTGGACATGACACTTTCTTCTTCGTGTCAGGTTGGGATATCCTCACTTCCTCATTGACCTTCCCGGGTTGGACCATTCATTTTTTTCCTTCCATTTGATCTCTGCCACGTCATCATGACCATCGATCCTATGGATTCGAAAGCTACCAAACTCCGGAGTCGTGTCATCGATACGTTCAATATTTGTTCTCTGTTGTTACGCTCATTCCTAGTTCTCTATATCATCCGAAATCATTTCATCTCTTTATCTCGTGTTGATGATGTGGGATACATCGTGGCCCTCCTTTGAAATGGTCACTTCCCGTTGACTTCAACTCATTTTCCAGGAAGTTGACCGCGAGACACCTTTTAGTACCTTATAGCTTGCATGCCCTAATGGAAAGTTCTTCACACTCGGCGACAAGTTCACATCATTGGCTTTTGATCGAGTAATTTCACGAGTGTTTGACTTTAGTTCCTTTATTCAGATTCTGTGGATTTCTACTGGTACCTTGAGAGCCATTGTCATTATTGGTGGTTTCTCTCGTTCTTTTTTATGGTTCACATCATTGAACAATAATCAAGCGACTTTCTAGCATGTTCAAATTCAACACATTCATTCACATGTTAGGATTTGTATTTTGATTGGGTCGTGTTGGAGCGCAAGACCGTGGGCTCAGATTACAAAAGTCCAAGTTGCAAGGCGATGTGACATGATCATGCTGATATACATATCTCTTTCTCTGGATGGCTGTGGCCACACCATGGTTCATGTATCATTTGATACAATTTTCAGTGATGTATATGTATCTATGCTTTCTTGCAGGTTTTCTGACAATGAAATCCGGTTCCCCACATCTACTTGTAAAGCATTTCACCCCTCACTCTAGTTTGGCCTTCACTCTTTAGAGGGCATATGTTACACAACATTTTTTCATTGCCCCTGTACTCCCCGTTCCACGATCCTAGAGGACCTCTACAATGAACCCTACATGCTTCCTCATCATGAAGAAGCTCCCATTATGTCCCTCTTCATGACAGAACATTTCCCTTTTGCATCATTTCCCAAGAATCTTCCTTTTACCCTAGTTTACAAGGCTGATGCTAATGACCCGTTTCCTTCTCGTGTCGATTTGTAGAGATTAAAACTAGGACTAGCGTCGTACGGTGCTGCTGAGCCTTTTCTCAGTTGTGTCGATCCTATTTTGGCAAGTTTTTTAAATATGGAGTCGAAGCTTCCAGGTCTAGAAGCTTCGTAACAAAAGTATGGTGAATGGTTGGGCTGGATGGAGCTGAGGAAGTCAGTTTGGGCTCATTACCCCTATTAGGATTGGACAAACCCAAGATATAAGGCTTTATCCCATGATAAGAGGAACCATCTCCCCTCCATCTAAGCTATATAAACCCCTCCTTTTACAAGCTAAACTAGTTTCAATCTTAGTATTTTTGGATCTTGAATAACTAGCAAGATATTATAGCTTGTAGCTCTCTAGTTTATGTTTGAGGGAGAATAGTGTGTTTGGTTTGGTTTGAGACTAAAGGGAAGAAGCCCTAAAATTTCCATTGTTGGGGCTATCCATGAGATGCTAGGAGAAGTGTGGGAACCCAGATACGTCAGAGGAGACTAGCAATGTCAAGGCATTGGTTGTAATATCTTTCTGAACTTATATGAATACATCTATTGATTGACTTCCTACGTTAAAATTTTATATTACATTTGATGGCTTAATGTTCCTTGACCTGTTAAGTAGGCTTAATGCAATTTGTATACTATCACATTTGTTGTTGTTGTTTGTTTGCTTGTTTCAGGTATTCAAAGGAAGTGTTAGAGCCTAGATTTACCTCAGGCTGAAAAGGTAAGCTTCTAGGTCCACATCAAACCACGATCAACCTCGTAGCTAGCCCTACGAGGAAAGGAGAGGGCTTTATCCAGGTCAATCTCAAAAAAGGATAATAGATGGGGCTTGAGATGACTGAAATAACAACTAATTTTAGGCTAGGTATGAAGTGCAAGGATTTGACTTGATTATTTGGGGGTTTTGTTGGAAAAAGGGAAAGGCAAATTTGGTCCGGGGATGAGGCCAAATTTTTGTAGAGTTCCAGTTGGGGCAAGGTAGGCAGTAGTTTTGATGCTTTAGATTAAATGAATGGATGGAAAAGACTGTTGAGGAGCTGAAGAGGGAAAGAGGCTGCAAGAATCCTCTCCAAATAGATGAAAACATGTAAAACTAAACAAATCTTAGGCAAAGCACCATAAGCTAATGAATTCTACCTTTGTCACTCAATTTGTTTAATTTCAGAATAAACGTGAAGGGAAATGGCATACATAAAACATCAATGAGCTTATAATTACATGAAGAAAAACACCATCAAAACACAGAGCCACATGGATCCCAACAAGTGCTGCATAACCCTGGTCTTTCCTTTGCCAAATATGCAGAAATAAAATGTACAATGAAGTGCCAAGCAATCCCAAGTGTCCAACCCTGAAAATGACTTAGAAATTACATGATATAGACAAGCCTAACTCCTTCCCATGCCTCTAGGGGTCGAGCTCATCATTCTGGGAGCTATTTCAACCATATCTAAACAAGAACTAAAAAATAGGCAATGAAACAACTTGCCTCTATAGGAAAGGAAACTGATTCATTCACTATCTTTTCACTTTTTAGTGAATGAATCTACATGCATGAGTAACAATGTGCCAAAATTACATCAAAGTCATGAAGTTACATCAAGATAGATCAATAGTTATATCAAAAAGTAAAACTAGTCAAAACTGGCTGAATTTCTGAGCTGAAGGGTGAAAAATAGGCCAAAATCCTCTATGCGCCCCGCCCAAAATCTCTATGCATAATGCAACTTTGAAGCTGTTTTGAGGCCCTTTCCGAAGTCCAAATTGCACTCATGATATCGTGTTGGAAATCCCTGCCTGTCTACTTTCCAACCCATGTGGCATTTCTGGATTTGGTGTCCATTTTCCCCTCCAAATATCCAATCTCCCAAGACTGCTTCTTATGTGTCAAAATAGGGGCAGTGAGGTCATTTTTGAGTGTTTTTTGACCTTTTTAGGGCCCAAAACCTGCCCCAATTTCTTTTCCATGAACAATAAACCATAATTTTTCATGCCAATCCAGAAATTCAAAGTTTTTGTAATTTGGAGCTCCCTAGCAAAAGCAAGTGCCACGTGGTGCGGCGCATAGGGAGGAAAACCCCGTGTTGAAAATTTCTGTGCGTAGCGCCTTTTTGCAGACCAGTTTTTAGGACCTTTATGTGGTAAAAATTGGGCGTGGGATAGCTTTTTGGAAAGAATATTGTGTCTACTTTCCAACCCAATGTGAATTTTGCAATTTGGAGTTCATTTGCCTTGTCAAAAATCAAATCTCCCGAAACTGGTCAAAATGAGCAGAATGAGGCTGCCTCAAGGCAGAGTGCTGTTGCAGTCAACTTTTCAAGATGATCCTCAACTCCAAATTGAGCTCATGATAGCTCATTAGAAAGCTACTTGTGTATAATTATCATTTAACTTATCAGGAAAGTCATTTGGCCAACCAAGCTAGGATAAAATGTGAGTGTCCCAAGGTCATTTCAGAGGTGCATCAATTCTCCCGAGGCGACTGTATTGTTGACATTTCTTAAACCATGACACCTATGTAAAAAGTGAAGGAGGTTTTTCTTCCTTGGCCTATTTTTGAAAAAATCTCTCTTAGTGTTTCCAAATTCATCTTTCCTTGCTCAGAATCAACATTTGAGTAAAACCTACCCCGATGTGTGGAACAGGGGATTTGTCCAAATGAAGCGAAATGAAGGGTATAAGGGGCTCCTAAATTCTTGAAGAAATTTTGAGAAGTAGGGAGGGATGTTAGGAGGTAGGGAAAAGTGGAATTTCAAATATTGAGTGAGTGGAAGGGGTCCAAAAGGGCAAAACAGAAGCCTATCCTTGAAAATTGTCAAGTTGTAGCAAGAAACTAGGGTTTGTGCGAAAATGAGGAATTTGGGGGATCTCAGTGATGGGAAGTGTTTAATAAGGTACATTAAGGATAGGGGAAGGTGTATGAACATCAGGATACAATTTTTTCCGATGATTTGACCATCCAAGAGAAATTGCCTTCAAAACCCTAGGAGAGGGAAATGACCTTACCTAGGCGCAATTGAAGAATGAACAAGGCATAAAATAACCCAGTGGAACTTGGCATGATGATGAAAACCATCTGAATGATGGTACACTCTACCGAATGGTGACATGAAGCTCTTGGGACAACCATTAGGGTTTGGGAATTTTAAGTATGAGACTAGGGTTTGGTGCATTTGGGATTTTGGGAAAGGGAACTTGGGATTAGGGGTATGTGAATTTGGGGAATAAGGAGAGCAAGGAAAATATACAATAAGGGAGTGATGAGAAAAACAGCCAAATAAAAAACCCTAGTAGTAAAATTCTTTGCAAATTTTGAAGAGATAGGGTTTGCTTTCCTTAACACCCTTCACCATGCAACAAACACCATCAAATTTAGATGAAAAGCAGTGACAGAAGGTTAATCTGCTTGAACGAGCGATAATCCACAAGTTTCGGGCAATTTGGAGCAAGCTTTGGCAAGTTTCGGGCTTCTCAGCTGTATGCATTGTGCAGCATGCCCAATGCGTTGCGCCTATGCAAATTTGAACTGCAGTTTGAGGCCCAGTATGCTGTGCCGGTTATATGCACCGCACCTCCTGTCCAGTGCGACGCGCCTCTAGTTTTTGACTGATTTTCTCCAACTTTGCTTTGCTCACCCAAAAATATGCTTGCATTTTTTCCACTTTGAAAATGAACTCTTGAAATGAAGAAATGGCTTATAAACAAGGAGCTTTTAGATTTTTGGCTCATAAAACCCCTTTTTCCAATGGTTTTTGAAATGACTTTATTTTCAAACTCTGCTTTTTGGAATTTTTCACTTCTTTCTGGCTTTGCAATGAACCAAATGACCTGAGCTTTGCTTGTTTTGCAGGTGATGGAGCTTCTGGGCTAAGGAAAGAAACCAAGGTGCAGATGAAGGAATTTGCAACGAAGAAAACAAATTTTACATGATTTTGTGCAATAAAAGCTACACATTTTCGAACACTTGTCGATGAAATTTATTGATGATGAAACATCCTCATGGCCTACTGGTAATTATTGGACACTTTGACACATTTATTGATGAAACCCTAAAGGAACCTTGACCTAATTTACCATGAAACCCTAAAGACAACATTTTGCAATTTTTAATGAAAAGAAAACTGTATATGCATTTTTTATGAGCAGACATGATCCAGCAGGTGAATGACATGAGGGAAATGAGGAAAATTGTTATGAAGCCGCTACCATCAGGCGATCCATGTGCCTAATGGAATGTAGATGACTGGACTGAATGAGACACCTAAAAATGAAATGCAACAAAAGAGATTTTGATTGCTGACAGAGGGATGAAAAGACCAAGTCTAACATTGGCTCCAATAGGGATGGTAGCTCCTTGGAGGTGCCAAGAGCTGCAGATCTTTGGGAGAGCAAACAATGCCTTCATCCATTGGGCAACGGAGTCACAACACGAAAACTGACATTATACAGACTGACTCTGACTCAAGGCTAAAACTAAAAACCATAATAAAATCAAACATGACTAAAACATAACTAACAAACTGGAAAGATGCTCATATTTGAGCTTATTCATCAAACCTAATCTAATTGTTCTTTTCACCACTCGATCAAGTGAAATGGAACAGCCAATGCAACCACGTAAGCATCCTCACTGGTATTTGATTTCTTCCCAAATGCTTTCTGATGCGCAGGAAAAGGGAAGAATCGAAAGGCAACTCCCATGGAAACTTGGAATCAAGTTGACTACTGATAAACTTGCGAGGCATGAGTTGACTGGATGACTTCAAGAATACTGAGAAAGGATCTTCATAAATATAGCTTTTGATTTCCATTAATACATTACTGCTCTGATCCAGGTAATCTACATAGCTATATATTAAGATTTTTCTCACATCTGTGCTGTCTTTCTTTGGGGACAGCAGCAGGCTATCAAAAGGATGCTGAATTTCGTGGATAACCAAACTTTGTTGCTGATTCCAAATAGAACAAAAGTCTCCTTTATCAATCTCTTCATATGACTGCAAACATTGGTGTGAGCTTTGTAATGAGAAATCTGTTAAACAAGACAATGAAGTCGACTTTTGAATAAGATTATTATCAACATTATTTTCTGGTACGTGGTTAGCTAATGGAGAAGAACTTTTACAACAAACATCATCCAACACACGAGCAATAAGATCATCAAAAACTTGAAAATACTATTGCAATGTGTCCATTGAAACTGTATAACATCCTACTGGCTGTTCATATTTTCCTTTAGAGATATTACGAAGATTCTGCTTTATAAACTGAAGTGCTTTGAAACAAAAGGGTACAAAATCCTCTTGCATCATTAGATCATGTATTTCAGATTCCATGCCTTCATCTGTAATCTGACCTTCAATTGCATTTAGTGGCTGCAACTCTGGTGATAGGGAGGGTTTTATTTCCGAAATGATTTCATAAGTCATTCCATGGGAAGATTTCTCATTAACAACTTGCTCAAGAATTTCACTATCTGTCTCATCCTCCACATTAAAACTGAGAGATTATTTATTTCCTACAGGCTGCTCCTTTGAAGATTTACTATGCAATTTACCTTTCAAAAGCTGAAATGATTCAAAACAAAATGGTAAAGAGTCATCTTGTATCATTTGATAATATGTGCTAGTTTCCATGTCTTCATCTGCAACTTGAAAATCAATGGCATTCGGGGACAACAAATCTGAATATGAGAAGTCTTGAACAAGGTTTTCATTGCCCGCAAGATGGTCCATATCAAGACTTGTCGACAGTTGATTTCTAATTGCATGAATGTTGTCGTTGATGAACTGAAACGAAGCAAAACAAAAAGGCAAAGATCCTTCACTTACTTCAAAATTTGCTACACTTTCCTCATCACTGTCATAGCTAATATGCACCGGTTGATCACTGTACTCAAGCTACTGAAAGTGAACTTCCTCCTTCCACAAACTAGCTACTGATTTATCTGTAAGATTAGCTTGTATTTGGAGAACATAATTGTCATCATACTGATCAAACTGAGGCAAATCATCAGTAGAAAACATATCATCAAGCATACATGTCATATCAACAAATCTCTCTTCTCTGAGATGATTTATAAAACAATCATTATCAAATCTATGACAACTGGGATAAGAAAGAAAATGTTTTGGATCAGCAACTTGTTCTTCTTCAATCAGTGAGCCATGGGCTTGAACATCATAATTATTCCTTGTAGTGATCCTTTGCATCATTTCTTCCACTGCACTTACCAAAATGTCAAGATTTACCTCTAGAGACGTCGATTCCTCCAGATCTATGTTTTTCATCTCTTCTTCTTTCAACTTTTCCCTTCGGATCAACAAATGAGCCTCTACATCTACTGCACTATTATGCATCTCTTCAAGTGTTGTAAGGTTCCTTTCTCTCAGCTGAAACTCCATTTTCGGATCAAAAGCACCTGGGTAGTGCAAGAGAGCAGATCTAGGAGAAGGCCTTATATAAACTGGCATTGAACAATAAAATTGGTTAAATCTGGTAGAAAATTGTTGTAATGTCTCCCCTGACATTCTTTTGAGCTGGTTATACTCTTCTATAATCAAGAAAGGGTTTTTTCTGATCATCCATCTGTCGAGGAAAACTTTGACAAACTACTGGAAATTTGAGATGCTTGCATCAGGCAAGGTTTTGAACCAACTCTTGACTTTGCCTCACAAAGAAAGAGAAAAAAGCCTAATACTGACATATTCTTCATCAACTTCAAAAAGGTCAAGAAAGGACTCAAAATTCAATACATGTCTCTCAACAGTGATATTGTCGCGTCTACCATCAAATCTTGGCAGATATAGATCATGATTTTTAGGGAAAGAATGGAATATAGGAGGTAAAATCAGAGGCTTGTATCGATCTGGAATTTTACAAGGTAGGGGGGTATGTACAAAAGGTATAAAATCAGTCTTGGTCTCTTGAGGTTCATCAATTTGAAGATGGTCATCACAAGATTCAGAAGAAGGGTCTTGATCAAGCTTAAAGGCATGCAAATCTTTGGTATTTACAATCTTCAAAGGAAAGGAATCAAATGCAGGCCGAGGATCTTTTCTCAAACATAGTATACTTTGCAAAGCCTTCTTGACATTCTCGGGAAAAGAGAAGAAATAATTTATGACAAAGAACCAAATGTCTTGGATAAAATTCCAACTTGAATACCTGATCTGTCCATATTGTCCTTTCATGTTTTTGTTGGTCAGGTTCATCCTCCAATGGAGTCCTTGGATTTGATCTCAAAAATGATTTGGAACTGCCAGGTGAATGACTTCAGCCTTTCTGGTGTCTGATCGTTGTCCACCATCAACAATCAGATCTGAACTTGATACATGTTACTGGGGCGATCGTTTAGATTGGATGTTCAATTTATAAACTAGACCGGAGATTGACTAAAGCTGCTTTCATCTACTTTCGCTAATGCAAAGAAAAAGCGTTTCGAAGGCTACCTAGCTAACTTCAGGCTCTGTCTATAGTCTACAAAGCCAAACAATGAAAATAAAATTTCTTCCCCAGTGGAGACGCCACTATGTTAGAGCCTATATTTACCTTAGGCTGAAAAGGTAAGCTTCTAGGTCCACATCAGACCACGCTCAGCCACGTAGCTAGCCCTACGAAGACAGGAGAGGGCTCTCTCTGGGTCAATCTCAGCAAAGGATAATCGATGGGGCTTGAGATGACTGAAATAAAAACTAATTTTAGGCTAGGTATGACGTGCAAGGATTTGACTTGATTTTTTTGGGGGTTTTGTTGGAAAAAGGGAAAGGCAAATTTGGGTCCGGGGATGAGGCCAAATTTTTGCAGAGTTCCAGTTGGGGCAAGGTAGGCAGTAGTTTTGATGCTTTAGATTAAATGAACAGATGGAAAAGACTGTTGAGGAGCTGAAGAGGGCAAAAGACTGCAAGAATCCTCTCCAAACAGATGAAAACATGTAAAACTAAACAAATTTTAGGGCAGAGCACTATAAGCTAATGAATTCTACCTTTATCACTCAATTTTTTTAATTTCAGAAGCAAAGTGAAGGGAAATGGCATACATAAAACATCAATTAACTTACAATTAAATGAAGAAAAACACCATCAAAACACAGAGCCACATGGATCCCAACAAGTGCTGCAAAACCCTGGTCTTTCCTTTGCCAAAAATGCAGAAATCAAATGTACAAGGAAGTGCGAAGCAATCCCAAGTGTCCAACCCTGAAAATGACTTAGAAATTACATGATATAGACAAGCCTAACTCCTTCCAATGCCTCTAGGGGTCGAGCTCATCATGCTAGGAGCTATTTCAACCATATCTAAATAAGGAACTAAAAAATAGGCAATGAAACAACTTGCCTCTATAGGAAAGGAAACTGATTCATTCACTATCTTTTCACTTTTTAGTGAATGAATCTACATGGATGAGTAACAATGTGAGAAAATTACATCAAATTCATGAAGTTACATCAATATAGATCAATATTTACATCAAAAAGTAAAACTAGTCAAAACTTGCCGAATTTCTGAGCTGAAGGGTGAAAAATAGGCCAAAATCCTCTATGCGTTGTGCCCAAAATCTCTATGCGTAGCAAACGTTTGGAGCTGATTGTGAGGCCTTTCCCGAAGTCCAAATTGAGCTCATAATAGCTCGTTGGAAATCCATGCCTGTCCACTTTCCAACCCAAGTGGAATTTCTGGATTTGGTGTCCATTTGCCCCTCCAAATATCCAATCTCCCAAGACTGCTTCTTGTGTGTCAAAATAGGGGCAGTGAGGTCATTTTTGAGTGTTTTTTGACCTTTTGAGGGCCCAAAACCTGCCCAAATTTCTTGGCCATGTACAAGAAACCATATTGTTTCATGCCAAATCCATAAATGCAAAGGTTTTTTAATTTGGAGCTCCCTAGAAGAAGCGAGCGCCACATGGCACGACGCATAGGGAGGAAAACCCTATGTTAAAAATTTCTATGCGTAGCGCCTTTTTGCAGATCAGTGTTGAGGACCTTCCCGTGGTCCAAATTGGGTTTGGGATAGCTCATTGGAAATCTTATTGAGTCTATGTTCCAACCCAACTTTAATTTTTCAATTTGGAGTTCATTTTCCTTGTCAAAAATCAAATCTCCCAAAACTGGTCAGAATGAGCATAATGAGGCTGCCTCAAGGTAGAGTGTTGTTGCAGTCGACTTTTGAAGGTGATCCTCAACTCCAAATTGAGCTCATGATAGCTCATTGAAAATATATTTGTGTATACGTATCATGTACTGCATCAAAAAAAGTCATTTGGCCAACCAAGCTAGGAGAAAACTTGATTTTCCCAAGGTCACTTCAGAGGTGCATCAATTCTCCCGAGGAAATTGTATTTTTGACATTTCTCTAAAACCATGACACCTGTGTAAAAAGTGAAGGAGGTTTTTCTTCCTTGGCTTATTTTGGACAAAATCCTCTCTCATTATTTCCAAATTCTTCTTTCCTTTCTCATAAGCATCATTTGAGTAGAACCTACCCCGATGTGTGGAACAGGGGATTTGTCGAAATGAACGAAAATGAAGGGGATAAGGGGCTCCTAAATTCTTGAGGAAATTTTGAGAAGTAGGGAGGGATGTTAGGAGGTAGGGGAAAGTGGAATTTCAAATATTGAGTGAGAGGAAGGGGTCCAAAAGGGAAAAACACAGGCCTAGCCTTGAAAATTGTCAAGTTGTAGCAAGAAACTAGGGTTTGTGAGAAATTGAGGAATTTGGTGGATCTCAGTGATGGGAAGTGTTTAATAAGGTACATTAAGGATAGGGGAAGGTGTATGAACATCAGGATACAAGTTTCGCTGATGATTTGACCATCCAAGAGAAATTGCCTTCAAAACCCTAGGAGAGGGAAATGACCTTACCTAGGTGCAATTGAAGAATGAACAAGGCATAAAATAACCCAGTGGAACTTGGCATGATGATGAAAACCCTATGAATGATGGTAAACTATGCCAAATGGTGACATGAAGCTCTTGGGACAAGCATTAGGGTTTGGGAATTTTAAGTATGAGACTATGGTTTGGTGCATTTGGGATTTTGGGAAAGGGAACTTGGGATTAGGGGTATCTGAATTTGGGGAATAAGGAGAGCAAGGAAAATATGCAATAATGGAGTGATGAGAAAAACAACCAAATACAAAACCCTAGTAGCAATCTCCTTTGCAAATTTTGAAGAGATAGGGTTTGCTTTCCTTAACACCCTTCACCATGCAACAAACACCATCAAATTTAGATGAAAAGCAGTGACAGAAGGTTAAGCTACTTGAACGAGTGATAATCCACAAGTTTCACGCGATTTGGAGCAAGCTTTGGAAATTTTCGGGCTTCTCATCTCTATGCATCACGCAGCATGCCCAATGCACCGTGCCTCACCAATGCATCACGCCTGTGCAAATTTGAACTGCAGTTTGAGGCCCAATGTGTCGCACTAGCTGTATATGCCGCGCCTCCTACCCAGTGTGCTGCGCCTCTGGTTTTTGATTGATTTTCTCCAACTTTGCTTTGCTCACCCCAAAATATGTTTGCCTTGTTTCCACTTTGCAAATGAACTCTTGAAATGAAGAAATGGCTTATAAACAAGGAGCTTTTAGATTTTTGGCTCATAAAACCCCTTTTTCCAATGGTTTTTGAAATGACTTTATTTTCAAACTCTACTTTTTGGACTTTTTCACTTTTTTCTAGCTTTGCAATGAACCAAATGGCCTGAGCTTTGCTTGTTTTGCAGGTGATGGAGCTTCAGGGCTAACAAAAGAAACCAAGGTGCAAATGAAGGAATTTGCAACGAAGAAAACAAATTTTACATGATTTTGTGCAATAAAAGCTAAATATCCTATTTTGTTTTGAGGAAAAACACATTTTCGAACACTTGTCGATGAAATTTATTGATGATGAAACATCCTCATGGCCTGCTGGTAATTATTGGACACTTCGACACATTTATTGACGAAACCCTAAAGGAACCCTGACCTAATTTACCATGAAACCCTAAAGACAACATTTTTTAATGAAAAGAAAATTGTATATGCCTTTTTGATGAGCATACATGATCTGGCAGGTGAATGACATGAGGGACATGAGGAAAATTGTTGTGAAGCCACTACCGTCGGACGATCCATGTGCCTAATGGAATGCAGATGACTGGACTGAATGAGACACCTAAAAATGAAATGCAACAAAAGAGATTTTGATCGCTGACAGAGGGATGAAAAGACTGACTCTAACAGGAAGGAAACGAAAAGTAGTTGGAGTAAGGAAGGAGGATCATCACCAAGTGGAATAATGTTCTAAGAGGTAGGCCCTGTTATTTTATTCTAGCTTAAGGAAGTTTTCCATAGATTGTTTTTTTGTGGCTAGACCCGCTCTCTCGGGCTAGAGGAATTGTCTTTGTCCGCATCGATAATTTACCTGCAGCACGAAGGAGTTGAGGGCAAGGATCTTGAGGAACTCAACTATTATAACCATTTGGTATAATAAATAAAAAATTCATTGCCCCCATTTGTATTTTCGTTATATTATGCAAATGTTCATGCTTTTATGATTTGATTATTCTAATGCTAATATTGCTACAAGTTGTAGGATTTGGTGCTTTCTAGTTGTTTGTTTGGAGGTTACAAGTGTGAGAAGAAAGGAGCTATATCTCAAGGGTTCCAAGCACTAGAAGAAATAAATCAATAACCTTCTATGATAACATATGTACCTTATCCATCTATCTATTAATTTTATTTTTGTTTACATGCATGCCGAAAGGGGTTGACTTGGTCATAGGCATGTTGTCTATCATAGGCCTTGGGAAGGCGTATTCGATGAGTACTCTGGAAATAGAGGAAAATTTAAGTAAATATAGATTTCCTAATGAAAACTCCTATAAATAGCTGCCACCACTCCATGTTATTTATGTAACCAATTTTGAGAAAACTAAGTGAGCCCAATCAAAGAGTGTCCCACAGATTGTCTACTCTAATATCCCCATTTGCCTCCTAATAATGTAGTGGGTAGGGACTCCATCATACATATGTAATATGAGTCTAACCACTACTCTAATAGACACATTTTGGAAGTGACTGATCCTGATAGGGCCACTAGCAATGATGCCCTCATCGCAATATTGAAATTTACATTCCTCCAAAATCAAGGGTAGGCTACAGGGTCTTCACTCAATGAACCTTTCACTTAACACATGTGTTCGTGACATACTAAAAAATACCCTTAATTTGATTACATATTGGAAATTACCTCTAAAAAACACTTTATTTAACCTCCTACCAATACAAACACAATACACCTCCCAATTTAAAAAATCCCTACTTTCACTAGATATTGTAGGTATCCATTTTTTCATTAAATTTTTTTAATACCCCTTTATATTTTTTCATTAACTTGAAGCTCCATTTCTTATACAAAACATATAAAAACCCTTTACCCTCTATTATATGATCAATATAATATGTCATTTTTTCCTCAATATATATCCCCCAATATGAATGCATGGGGTATGGTATTGCTCCCCTAGTGAAGCCCCCATGGGTAGAAAAGACGGATCTCGGCAAACCTCCTCCCTTTATGGAAGAAAGCTAGTTAAGAAGAAAATATTGACCCTTTATGATATCTTTGATTACTCTCCCTTTATATCATATATACCCTGGTGGCACCTTTAGAGCCACACTACAAACCTTAATTGCTCCCTCTATGAAAAAATCAAGGGGCACTCAAATTATTTCAGCAACCCCCATGTAGCTAGGCCTTGTTGTGTCTGTAGGAAGGATCCACACACATACATAATCATTTTGTCTCCATTTAAAAATGATAATGGAATATTTTAGAGAGAATGTAGGTTATCCTCCCTAACCTTAAGGAAAAGGAACCACTTATCAATTCATCCATGAGACTATACATTCCTTAGTGACATGAACTTGCATGGATTTTCAATGAAAAGTCATGTAGATATTACACATAACTGTCTAAAATACAATTGCATAGATCACCATGGATATGTGTGCATTATCCACATGGTCAACCACACAATTGTGCCATGTAAAATCATGTACATTGGCATAGTCATTACCCATATATCCACACATATCACCATGAATTTCACTCATTCACCCATGCATTTGTGGGCCCCTTTCTAAAGAAGGAGCCATGCATGTCTATTTGGGCCATACAAATCTTAGACTGTGAAAAATGAATTGAGAAGGGGTGTTAATTATCCTGGCTATTGGTTACTCAAAAAAATTCACTAGAAGGTTGTTGGATCATCAATTAGTCACCATGGGGTCCACAAGATCTCTTGAATGCCTCATCACCAAAGTACAAAGGACATGGCATGGTGGACATGCTGCTAGTCCTCAATTTTACAACTAACCATAAAGAGATAGGGAGATCGATTTGTTAAGTTGTTTATGACATTTGAATTAGGACGTCCCACACTATACACTGGCACTCTCCTTTCCTCAAATTCAAAATTTCTTCTTAGGGTCCTTATCTTTCCCATACCTCTACACAAAGGAACCAAAAATGTTATTTTAGCTTGTCATGACATTTGTTTTTCTTACATTTATTTATTGGTAGTACTTTCTCTTGGGATATTTGGTTCATGTGTACAATAAGTCATCTACTATTTATTTTAGTCCCCAAGGCACATGGAATGAGGTAGCACACTTTCTCTTAGTGGTATCACATTTTTAAGTTGGTATATTAAGATCTCCCTCTCAAATAATTACACATTACTAGTTCATTCCCCTCAAGATCACCATAGGGCCCACCCATTTCAACCACATTTTATTCCATCACCCCCTTCTCAATCATATGATCACACATGGTTGATCGTTTTCTCACGCACAAGGATTGCCTCATATTGTAGCACCCATTGCATTACAAGCATCCATGCTCTACCATCCTCTTTTCTGAGAGCTATTATTTTATACTTGAAAGTCAACCTCATACTTCTTTCTCATCATATTGCTAATTTACCCTCACACTTCCAAGCATTAATCATGTTGGTCATTATTAATGCACATTATGTTTGTGCTTGGAATCTCACAAACCCACTATCAATCAACCATTTGTGTGATCACCCTCAAACCATTAACCTTCATGGTGACTAGCCAATAGGGCCCTAACCCTTTTTATTTACCTACTTTCAACATAATGCAAGCCAATGGTATAGTGGGGTACCCATATCCATGTTTTTTCCATCCCAATCATTATTCACAAATTATTTCTACAAGTGTACACATATTTTTTGGAAGCAATGATTCTAACATCCTCACCCCATATTGGAATCCCTTGGTGGTGGTCCTAATTTTATTTGGTTAGTGTATTTACATTTCACATTATCACCATTTTTTTGACACCAAACTTTGGCTAGCATACATGTCTCCCAATTTTCAAATTTAGATTCACCATTTCCTTTATCCTTCCAATGATACCAACAATCACAATTGAAACATTGAATCATCAAGTACCCCCTTTGGTAGTCTTGAGTTTAATGTCTTGTTTCTCTTAATTTGTTTTGGATACCACCATTCAATCCACCAATATTTGTGCTCCAAATGAGAGTATTTTGTAGTCTCTATCTAGTTTGTATCAATCTTGTTCATGATGATCCAATATCAACTTTTCACAATTTGGTACCTAAGTTAGGTACCAAATAATACCTCCTTTGTCCTTCACTATAATCATCCTTAACAAAAGTCATGATCATGAGCATGGGACATGCATATCTCGTTTTGATATTTTAAATATTTATTTCAACGGGATCTATATTTTTCAAGTGGACCTTTCCTCATCTCCTTTTGGATGTCCTTTCCTCCAAAGCATTTCTCTTTGTCTCTCTCTCTCACATGACACACACACACAACAATATCACAAGTATCATGCAATATGGAAAATAATGATGTATTTTGACTATATATCTACTTCTAACCTCACACATCACTGGGAAATTGTTGTCATACAAAAATCATTAACACAATGTTATAGGTTATAGCCAGAAAAATTCATTAATCTGTCAAGATAAAAGGTTTTCTAAGGCTATTAGCGATCAACTTAAAAAAAAAAATTAGATTGACTTTAGTAAGTGGGTTTTCTTTTCTAGTTATGCAAACTCACAACTCATATTTTATATGGAATAATGTGATGATTCCTTTGAAACATGGATCCATAGACATGATAAATCAACATTGAAAAGTGTGGTAAATCTCATCAAATCAAGATTGTGGAAATTACACACTGTGAATGGGAAGGTTAAGGGCTGAAGGATAATCATGAAGGGTTACTTAGAGCCTCCAAGGCTTCAAAATATTCATTCCAAATGTTAAATAGAAACCAACTTCACACGATGAGCCAACCACCATAAGAGCTTTGGAAAATTATATAAATACCAATCTAGGGGGACTAGTTCAAAAGATAGGAGTATTGCAATGTAGTGCTATCAAAATCTCTTTGAGAATCAAATCTTGGCAGAATTCATTTAGTGTATTGTGGACTTCCATCATTGGAAATTTTCACTATTTCTTTGGAGAGATAAATATCCCGCAAAGGGAAGGATAAAGAGACGATTCATTAAGAGATTGTAGAAGGCTTACAATATTGAATATCTATCTTTTTGTCTTTGAGTAGACTCTTTTGTCTTATTTCCTTTAGAAATAAAATAGTCCTTTCTTTCCATATCTTTTATGTTTTTTCATTTGTTTTTAAATTCATTTGCTCATGCGCTAATGAATGATTGTAATCATAGATCTTGTAAAGAAACATAATAAGAATTCTAAGGTCAAAGAGCTTTAAAAGGTGCTCCCAATGTAGCTACACCACCCACAAAAGTTTAAGAACTTGAAGAAAAATGAGCCATATATTATGTTGAATGTTGTTCCTATGAATGCTATATGACTTTTCTGAACTTTCTTAGAGAAAAGGCAGAAGGTAGCTTGATTGCAAGACCCACCCGTCGAGCAAAGACGAAATTTTTTCGGTACTAAAGTCCTTGGGAGATGAGAGCATCTAAAGGTGCATTAACTAGGGACACACAAAAATATTCACATTTAGAATATGTCTACTATGACTAAGATCTTTAGGGATGATTCATTGATTCTAACTATTTATATGGTTGTTGTATGTCATAACAACCTTGTAATTTAGTGGAATTTTATCACTTTCTCAACAAAATAAATAATACAACAACACTTCGAAGTGAAAAACATAGCACTGACTTTGGATGTCAAGAATATATACTTTTTCATGTTTTGTTCGACATGAAGGGTCATAGTTATGGTGTTTAGAGGGATATTGACCAAGGATAGATCCCTCAATGAAATCATGTACTGTCCCTCACCTCCAGTCATGCACACTACATCACCACAACCCAAATTTCACTAATAAATTCACCAATATGTCCATGGAAGCACCTAAGATACATCATCACAACCCAAATTTCACTAATAAATTCACCGATATCTTTGCGGAAACACCTAAGCTATAATTTTCCATAATTAAACTCTAGCATTGAACCCATTGATAATGAATTCTTATAAGGAAACATAGAATTATAACTCATCGTATTGGGTTTATTCCATACCATAGTTGAGAGTTACATATAGAGATTACAATTAACTACCAACTCAATAATTAACATTAACTTATGGTGCACAATGTAAAAAAATTCATATGTTCGTAATACCATAAACAAGTTAATGTTATAGCCAAACAATGCATAAGATAAACAAAATTTCTTAGAATCCAGAACTAGGGTTTATAACAATTAATAATATATTAAACTTAGTGTAATATAACATATAATTACATTACACAGTGGAACCCATTAATTCATAAAGATAAATATAGGGACATAAATAAACGCTTAACACCCTAAAAATATTGATTTTTGTGTAGCTTGGCTGGCACTCCAAGCCCTAGTGTTTGAGGGTTGGAGGTCAAAGTGCCACAAGTAGGCTTGTGATTAGATCCCAAGCCTAGGGTTTTGCACCTAATCGTGTTTGGGGCAATTCCAGAAGCACATTTCTACATGTGATGGCATGAGACGATAGAGGGTGGAAAGGAGAATCCAATGCTTAAAGAATTGAATTATGAGTTGTAGAAGTGAAGAAATGAATATTTTTAGTTGACAAATAATTATTGGTTTTCAAGTCATGTAGGCTTGAAGTAAAATTTGTCCAATAGATGTGTCTCTTCACTAGTTCGTGGATTCATTATATTATGTATAAATATAAGGTGGAGGAGAGTTATTTAACATATCCAAGAAGCATCTTTCATAGTCTACACATCAAGAAATCTAGCTCGGGTATGAGCAGCATGAGTGCAGGAACCCACAAGTGCAGGAATGCACAAGTGCTAGAATGCAAGTGCAAGAATGCATGAGTACAGGAACACACGATTTCAGGAATGCGTGACCGCAGGAATGTGTGAGTGTAGGAATGTGAGTGCAAGAAAATGAGTACATGAATGCGAATGTAGTAATGCAAGTGCAGGAATGTGTAGTGCAGGAACGCATGAGTGCAGGAACACGGGTGAAGGAACACACGAGTGCGGGAAAGAGAGTACAGGAACACGCGAGTGCAGGACTGGGCTAGGTATGTATTGTATTAATGTGTTAAGGTTGAATTGAAGCTAGTGGATGATGTCCTAGGACAATACAGTTTGGAAGTCTATTAGCAACCATGTGGAAGGGTTTACTAAGTGTTGGATTCCCCAGCTAGGAGAATATGCTACAACAAGGATTGGTCACTCATGGATTGTTGGAGGGAAGTGTGAGAGTTGACTAAGTGTGGACGTGATTGGGAACTTATGGTCTACTGAGGACAACGAGATAGTGTCCAAGTTGGATCCCATTGAGAAACACCTTGATGGACAAAGGTGGTTGCAAGAGAGGTAATTGATGAGCTTAAGGGTCTGATCACCTAGGAGTAGTTTGTGGAGCCCATGACTTGTGTGTGGAGAAGGACATTTACAATAGAATATGGGCAGTCATCCTAACCTGTGTTCATTGTGAGAGATGGAGATCTTGCAGTGATAGGTGGCAACCCTTCATGCCCTATGTTGGTCTTCATCAGAGCCGCAATGGAAGACCATAGTGGGTTGAAGTCCCTGAGTAGCTAAGAAGCAGAAGTGGGTAGATAGAGAGTTGTTCACAAGTGGATTTGTGAACAACTCGATAGAAGTCTCTATGTGTTGTGGCCTTGATGGATGAAGGCACAACTAGAGAGAAGATTGGATAGCCGAGATTTAGTGACTAGATGGACTTGGAGAAATGATAGAGGTAGGAGTTGTAGATTGGGAGCCGCACCCGGGTAGGTATAGGGTACGACCAACATAGTTGTGAGGAGCTCTACATCATCTAGATGGTCAAAGTATATTGTTAATGGCAGATTAGTCGTCGATGTACTAGCACAAAGCCCCTGTTTTGTATCTTGTACTAATGGATATATGAGGGCCATTATCCTTGGTATGGGAGCCCTAGACTGTTGTGTTATATGTTGATTAATATTACATCTTACATAAAAATACAAGGTTGGAGACTAGTATATTTACTAGAATTATAGAGAAATTCGAATCTATGGATGTGAACTCCCTTCCTATAGGTTGCCAATTTTTGTACCAGTAGGAATCTTTGCCTTGGAACAAGAAAATGTTAAATATGGATGACCTGCATTTTGCGTCAAGAAAGCATAAAACACAGTTTAAACTAAAGGCACATATTTATCCTTACATTGTGAACACCAGACCAGTAGCAAAGGAAGCATATGAGTTACTGAAGAAGATGAATTTCAAGATGAGTTTCAAATGGTCTTATGATCCACGAGGGATATTTCTAAATTAATAATTGAGTAGAAGACCGCACCATATGCACATACACCTACACTAGAAATAGAGAAATATGCCAATCAAGAGGAGTGGATAGAGAATACACAACAAGAGAATGAAGAGAAAATTGTTAGTTAGACGTCTCTACAAACTCCTAATTCAAAGGACGAAGAAGCTAATATATCAAGGGAAAGTATGTCTCCTATAGATTCAAGTTCTCAAGCTGCATACTTTCGTGTTTTCAAGAGAGGAAAGAAGACATATATTAAGGAAAATACTAAGATTGATACTAAAAATGATACTCGAACAAATACTCAAGAAGAATCATCAAAGGAAAAGAGGTCACTGTAACAAGCTACAATTGTTTTAACAGGTCCTCCCACCACTTCCTTCTCACACATTGAAGAGACAAAAGAGTCACATGTATCTTCTACATCCCAGATTGCAACACAACATAATATTTTTTCCAGATATAGAGAGATTAAGAAGAAGAATGAAGCATTGAAGGGTACAACATATTGGGAATTTTGGAAGTATACCTTTACTACTCAGCATAGATTGTTGTTTGCACTTCACATAGAGAAGGGATAGTTCCAATTAGCATTCTTGGAACCTACAGCTCTAGACCCTCAAGGAGCAGAAGACTACAAAGTATTTGTGTTTTCTTTCGATACCAAGAAGATTCATCAAATTGATTATATTGACTTGCATCAATAGGCTGGTGAAATGATATACTCAATATTAACAATTTCAGCCATGGAAGCATCCAAGCTGCAGGCCTCTCTGAACAACATGCATTCGCAGCTAAAGATAGAGTGAATGTCATCCTTGGCCAAAGACACTAGAACCAAATCTCTTCAAGATTTTGTGATTAAACTAGGATACAATCATAGTGACATCAAAGAAGCTAAGGAGATGATTAAAACCAAGAATGATGATATTCAAGCTCTGAGAAAGTAGCTCAATATTCCAACCACAAAGCACCCATAGACCAAATAAATCATTCAGTTGGAGGTAGAGAAAGAAAATTTGTTCAAGTTTATAGTTGAATTGAACATTCAAATTTAGAAAATGAAGATAACCATGGAAGCACTTTTGAAAGAAAAGGAATTGTTGGCAGCTACAGGCACATCAGTACAAAAAACAACAACAACAACCTCAATAGAAAGGGTAGAAATATCTACTGTAGATTCTTTTGAAAAGTTAGTAAAATATTTGGGAGATTTATCATTAATCAAATAAGAAAATGTAATATTGTTAGCATAATTGACAATAATGGAGGAAAATAAGTGAAAAAAAAATTCAAGCTTACTCAACAAATTAGAAAGTATGAAAATCAGTCATTAACAACACAAATGTTGGCAGAGGCCAAGCAAAGCATATGGCATAAAATTAATGAAAATATCATAGAGATGTGATCATCATTCCAAATTATATTTGTGCAAGAGGAACTAGTACAAAATGTCAAAGAAGTAGTTAAATGAACAAAGGTTGAAATCAAACACATGCCCATAGAAGCACACAAAATTATCCAAATGTTGAACTCCAAAGCTAAGGATTAGCTCGAAGAACATCAAATTCAAAACAAAACAAACACAATCATGGAAGTGAAAAGAGTTATAACAAATAAGAAGCTAATGATAGAGCTTGAAAACAAGTGCAAATACTTAGAACTACAAGTAAATAGATTTAATAGAAATTTTAATTTGTTGTGAGATAAAGGGTTTTAACCTTTGAGAACTTCTAATGGAAAATTGATTCCATTAGAGAACTACCAGGACTAGTTGTGTAATATAGCTGTAGATACATCCAAATTTGGCAAAGTGGTAGGAATAATAAGTGGAGGATATTTTATGCAAGACCGACAATATGAACTCTTCATTCAGCATGAAATCCAACATTTGTTTCTCAATAAACCAACTTTTCAAACATACACAAAAGTGGATGAAAGATTTCAAAATATGGTAAATTTCTGTATTCCGAGTGAAGAAAGATGGGATGAACTATGAGAGCCAGTTGAGTAAAATCAAATAGAAATCCTTCAGATTAGGAGCATTCAAACATAAGGAGAAGAAATGTAGCTACAGTCAACAACAACACTCCTCAAATTTTGAACAGAAAACCCGAATTAGTCTATGATTGCTATCATTTAGTTCTATTTTTGAAATATCTACATTTTCTGGTATATATTATTTTGTAAATAATTTTATTTGAAGTCCGAATTAGTTCAAGACAGACTCTATAAGTAGTTTTTAAAAAGAATTAGAAAGGGTTGGATTATGTAAAAGAGAAGATATTTCTTTGATTGTAAGTTGTGGACTTTATTTGAAGTAATCAATTCAGAAATATAGAGGCAATATTGTTTTAGGATTCTTGTGTCAGATAAATGGTGATGTTTTTCCTCTCTATCAACTTTTTTTTCCTTCTAAGTTTCTCACATGGATTTTCTATCTTGATTGTTACAAGAACATAATGAACAAAATTTACTTACAGTACTCTACTCAAACTTGTTCAAATAATCTTAATGTCTTCCTTTTAAGATTAAATCCAAAATTCATTTAAGTATGCTTTATACTTAATTATTCTCACCTTATATTCATCTTATCCATACCACACATAATTCATGAGATCCATGAGTTTCCCTACCTCACCCTGTTCAACTACTCCATTTATTTGTGATTGCTGACTGAATATTTTCATGAATGCATGCCCAACAGACTTTTCATTCATTCTACAACCAAAACTTTGAAAAAAATTATCTTGTCCTTTCATATCTAGCTTAATATATAAACAGTAAAATTAAAATCATACAGAGAGAGCCCTATCTAGCTTTAAAATGGTTTGTGGTTACCTCTGTAGTTTCCTTTTAATCCTAGGAGAACTACATAGTGCTAACATTTTGGTGACCATATTGGGGGAAAAAACCAAATATTTCCTTGTAAACATTGATTTCAAAAGCTTGAAACCTAGTTCATGTGGGTGACAATGAGTTAGGAAATCTTTAGGCTGAATTAATCACCCAAAGGTTGTGTTATTACCCAGCTATCACAAGTTCCCTTGGAAATATGGCTCCTAGAAATATTTACACAAGATCACATCCATATCCTGATCCTCATAAAGTTTTGAATGATCCTGAGAGGTTGATTAGGAAAAAGAACCTTGAAGAAGATCAAGCAAGAAATAACCCTCCACTGAGATTTCACTCACTCCCTGAAAGCTTTCCAACACTCAAGAGTATTGACTTTGATTTATCTTACAAACATAGTCTTTTTAGAACCAAACCAGAATTTTTTGTCCTTGAAACAATCTTTTATGAAACCAAATTGAAACCATACATCTCAACACAAAATCCTTTTATTTCAGATTCTGATAAAGATATTCTACATGAGTTTGAAAAAATTGAAAATTTGGTAACTTAGTTGAATCAAGCTGCTATAAACCATTTATAGTTGAGAAGACTACGATTTCTTCTTCTACTCCATCATTGACCTCCCCTTTGATTCCTCCTTTTTATGTTGTCCCTATTACATATGTTATCCATACTCCTTTTATAATAACTCAACATATCACAACCCCACCACCTTTTCCACCTCCAGCATCAAGCACAACTACAATTTCATTTTCCCCTCATATTCCAATAATGGAAGTCTATTATGCCCCTTTGGTTATGCAACAACCACTAAATTCTATGCCACTGAATTATTCACAAAGTATATCCCAATTTGATGGCACTAGGCCCACTACAACTCAACATCACATTGATAACATGAATGATTTTGTAGACCTAGAAGAGTTTGATGACGATGGTGTTCGAATAAGGTTGTCTACTCAAAGTTTGACAAGTGAAGCGAGAAAATGGTATAGGGGATTGGCAGAAGGCAATATTGCTAATTTACAAAAATTTCATCAAGTTTTTCTTTCTCGGTAGGAGGTTAAAAATAACCCACTTTAGATTCTTGCAAAATATGAAAGTTTAAGGAGAGCTCTAGGAGATTCAATTTCTGATTATTTAGATATATTCAACAACCTTTATAATTATATTCCAATAGAAATAAAGCCCCCACCAGGGTTGTATTTACTCCAATATCCATATGGTTTTGATGCTAACATGGCCTATTAGTTGAGAGAAATAAATCCAACTAATTTAGAGGAAATGCAAAAGAATTTTTTTAGTGTAGGGGCCAATCTGCTGGCCAAGAACGATAATTTGAGGTCTGAGAAGAGAGTGACAATTAAAGAAGAACCTTCTTCATCATCAGATGTAAAACTGGACACTTTGGTTAAAACTATGGAGAGAATGGTGGAGATAATGACTTTGATAGATAGACCTGCACCAAAAGAACCACAAGGGGGTCCTCAGATCAGGAATCCAAATTTCAGAATACAACATCCCCAAATCAAGCAAATAGAACTAAGAAACAGATTAGATCAATAAAAAATTAGACTTCCTTTACAGGAAAATTATGTTAAGGAAGAACATGAGATAGTAGAAAAACCAAAAGAGAATCAAATAAATCTTTTTGGTGAAGGAGAAATAGATAATGTTTTCTTGACCAAAGAGGAACAATATTCACTCTTATTATCACAACAAGATGTGATTCCTACAAAATCAGAGGATTACAAAAAGGGCTATCAAAATGACATTTGGAAGTGCATAAAAGATAATTTAAGAAATAAAAAAGTTGCAGCAAATCCTCCTAAAAATATCCAAATCGATACACCTTCTACAAGTCAAACAAAGGTTGATTCTCCAATTCTCCAAAGGAAGTCCCTCAAAGGAAATATGCAAATGTGAAAGAGGAAGAAAAGCCTCAACCTTATTTTAACCTTGAAATGAGTTGTAAGAAATTAAATTTCTATTCCATTGACTGAATTAATGAAAAAGGATGTATATAGAAGTCAAGTTAAAAAAGCATTGAAGATAGAAGAAGGAACATATACTATAAATGTAAGTTATGACCAGCCTAGATTGTTGTTTAGACTAGAAGTTGAAGGGAAGTCACAAGATGGTAATGTGCCACCATTTTATGTTAGTCTCAACATTCATTATTTCATTTTTCACAATGGCAGGTTGGATTTAGGTGATTCACATAATATTATGCCAAAAGTAATTATGGAGAAACTTGGATTAAATATAACCATACCATATAAAGACCACTTCTCTTTTGATTCAAGCAGGGTAAGATGCTAGGTTTGATCAATGATTTTTGTGTGACCCTTACCCAAATCCCAGCAAAAATTATAGTGATGGATATTATTGTGGCTGATATCCCTCCAAAATATGGAATACTCTTGTCAACGTCTTAGGGAGAAATGTTGGAAGGCACATTGCAAATGGATATGACATATGCAACTATTCCTATTTTCGAGAAACAAAGGAGATTTTACAGGCAGACTCTTATGAAATATATGGTACGAATTCAGGACAAAACCAATAATAACCCACTCTATTATGTACATTCATACATGGATTCTTTCATTTTATCTAATGACATATGTTTGGAAGAATAAATTCGCGACATGGAAAGTGAATCAGAGAAAACAAGGGATGTGAAGTTAAAGACTGAAGCAGAAGATGATAATGATGAAGGCCTTTGGCATATGGATTTTTGCGGGGTAGTCAACAAAAAATTCGGAGTTGGTGTATGTATCTTAGACACAAAAGTAGGCAGGTCAAATAAGTATTCCTACCAGCTTGCCTTCCAATGTACCAACAATGTTGCCTAATATGAGGCACTTATTTTGGGGTTGCAGCTATTGAAAATATTAGGAGCCAAAAATATTTCGGTCCATGGAGATTCAGAATTCATAATTAATCAAATTAAAGGTGAGTATTCAGCCAAACACGCTAGGTTGAAGGCATACAGGAATGTTGTTTTAGATTTTTTGCAGTGCTTTCTAGAGTATCATTTGTCTTTAATTCCTGGAAATAAGAATGTGTTTGATGATGCATTAGCTACCTCAACAAGTACATGTAATATTCCTTTCCACCCAAATAAGAAATATGAGATTGAGGTAAAATATAAGCCTACTGTCTCGGATAACATAAGGTACTGGAAAGTGTTTGACAATGAAAACCAATTAGATATTTTTTGTAATTAAAGGGGAAGTTTGAAAATTTGAATATTAATGTGGAAAATAATGTGGATGATAATAAAAAACAAACTATTTTGAGTCAGCTCACCGAGTACTCTGATGAACATGAAGCAGAGCTTGAAATCCCACACTTAAAGGAAAATGTGATACCAAGGGGTTTGGTACCACTTGAAGAATTATTTGATTTCAATGATGTGGCTGAAAAGCCAAAAATACAACATACTGGAACTAAAGTGGAGGATTCTAATGTAGGGACTAAAGACAAACCAAAGATTGTGAAGCTTTCCAAGTCCTTACCTCTGGAAGAGAAGCAAAAATACATTGATTTGTTGAGACGATACTCTGATGTTTTTACATGGCAATACGAGGACATGAAGGCCTATGACACAAGTATCAATAAAAATACTATTCCTATCAAATAATATCAGAAACCTTTCAAACAAAAGCTAAGGAGATTGAACCCTATTTTGCTACTCTTAATTAAGAAAGAGGTAAGGAAAAAATTTTATGCCAAGATCATTGTACCTTTGAGATTTTCTAAATGGTTATCAAATATGGTACCAGTGAGGAAAACGACTAGAGAAATAAGTTTATGTGTAGATTTATGGAACCTCAATAAGGTTTCTCTCAAGACAATTACCCCTTGAAAAAGATGGATCATATTTTGCAGCAAGTAGTTGGTTCTAAAACATTTTATTTACTTGATGGTTTCTCTGGTTACAACTAGATTTTAGTGCACCCATATGATCAAGACAAAACAACCTTCACAACAACATGGGGAACATTCATGTATGTGAAGATTCCTTAAAAATCAAGCTTATGAATGCAGGGACAACTTTTCAGAGAGAAATGGATAATGCATTTGTATATTAAAAAGATAAGTTTATTGTGATATATCTCGATGACATCACTATGTTTTCTAAAACTGATGAAGATCATTTGTTTCTTTTGAAAATTGTCTTTGAGAAATGTAGAAAATTTGGTATTCATTTGAATCCTAAAAAGTCTGTTTTCGGTCTGGAAGAAGGTAAACTGCTAGGTCATATAATTCCTAAATATGGTATTAGAATTGACCCAATTAGAATTGAGGCTATCATGAAAATTAATCCCCCAAGAAACAAAAAGGAAGTACAATCTTTCATTGGCAGGATAAAAAAATTTAGGATGTTTATTCCAAATTTGGTTGAAATTTTGAGAGCTATCACTTATATGTTCAGGAAGAATAGTGAAATAAAATGGAATGTTGAAGTAAAAAGGTCATTTAGTGAGATAAAAATAGCCTTGACTCATGCTTCTGGTATGACCAACCCTAATTATATAAAGGATTTTATTATCTTTTCCTTTTCCTCGGAGCATACTATTGCAACAATCCTGATGCAGAAGAACAAGGAGGGACATGAACAACCTATATATTTTTTCAGTAGAGGATTAAGAGATGCTCCTTTGAAATATAATATTATTTAAAAGCAAGATTTTTCTTTGGCAAAAGGCGTGAAGGATTTCATAGTGCATATATTACATTCTCATAGAATTGTTTTTGTCCTCAATGTAGTAGTAACAGATATCCTTACTCAAAATGGTCTAGAAGGGAAGAGAGGTAAGTGGATAGTTGTTATTCTATAATATGATATTGAAATTAAGCCCAAAAAACTTATTAAGGCTCAGGGATTAGTGAAATGGTTGAAAATTTTTCATGCATTAGATATCAATTTTATTGCTGCTCAAGATGATGAAAAAGAGTCTGTCCAACAGGTATTAGAAAAAGTTTTTGCTTCCTGCTAGTATACAAATATTATTTATGTTTTGTAGCATTTACAAGATCCACCCAATATGACAAAAACTAAAGTAAGGTTTTCTCAAATTAAAATCTGTCAAATTCTACATTCTAGATCAATCTTTGTATTAGAAGGACGAAGGAGGAATTTTATTGAATTGTTTGTTAGAGGATGAAGCATATAAGATAATGGAAGAGTTTCATAAAGGTGACTGTGGAGGGCACCTTTTATGGAAGAGTACAACAAATAAAATCTTGAGAGATGGTTTCTACTGGCCTACTTTGTTTTCTGATGTGCACAAAACGGTTTCTACTTGTCATCAATGTTAGATCTTTGAAGGAAAGAAGAAACTCTTACCTTTTCCTTTGAAGCATATTTCAGTAGAAGTACCTTTTCAGTAGCGGGTTTTGGATTTTATTGGGGAGATTCATCCAAGTTCTTCGGTCTAACACATGTGGATTTTGACAACCACAAATTACTTCACCAAATGAATAGAAGAAGTTCCAACTAGGCAGGCAACAAACTCATTAATTATCCAATCTATGGAAGGTAATATACCTTCTAGGTTTGGTTGTTCTCACAAGATCATTAATGATAATTCTGTTGCATTTAAATCTATAAAGATGGTTGATTTCTACAATAAATATGATATAGTGCTAGGAAATTCTACTCCCTATTATCCTCAAGGAAATGAGTTAGCAGAGTCTTTTAACAAGAGCTTGGTCAATATAATAAAGAAGTTGTTACAGGAGAACACAAAGTCTTGGCACAAAAAGTTGATAAATGCTCTATGGGATGATAGGATAAGTACTAAGAAGTCAATTGGAATGTCACATTTCCAATTAGTTTATGGATTTGATGCAATTTTCCCTACTTCCCAAGGAATTCCAGTGTTGAAATTATTGCAAGAATTAGAGGTAGAAACAAATGATGTGCAGAGAAGGATAAATCAAATGGTACAATTTTTGCAAACTAGAGAAGTCTACAACAACACTCAACTAATCTAGGATAACATCAAAAGGATTCATGACCAGAGGGTGAAATATGATGATTTTTAGCTTGATGACCTTGTGTTAAAATGGGATGCCAGAAATGAGGAAAAGGGAAAACATGGAAAATTTGACAGTTTGTGGAAGGGGACTTACAATATTGAAGCTTTCCATGGGACCAATGCATTTCTTTTGAAAGGTCTAATAGGGGAATTACTTGCTAAAGGAGCTTTCAATGGAAGCTTACTCAAAGATTATTTCACCTATTCAAACACAACATTGTATATATCATTTTATCTTTAGAAATACTGCAGGTTTGGGTGGCTTTCATCAGAAATTGAAGTCCAGAGTGAAGGCCCTAATTTTCTAATGAGTTTCTACCATGTGTAATGAAGTTTCAGTCAGTCAAGTTAGTTTCAGTTGATTGAGGATCAAATAAGTGCCCAATGGACAAGGCTACTAGTCTACGGTGTTCTTGGAAGCTCACAGGGAGGATTTCATCCCGATTTCAACCACTATTAGGGTCCTATAAATACAATGATCAAGGTATGATTATCTAACTATTTATCCTGAGGGATGTTGTAACTTATTTTTTACTATCAGTTGTTTTTATCCTTCTGAAAATAAAAAATAAGAAAAATATAGGTAAAAGAAAGAAAAGAAAAGCAAAGCAAAAAGAATAATAGAAACATTATGAAAATAGAAAAAGAAAGAAAAATAAAAATGGAATAAAAAAAAATATTTGAAAAATTAATAATAATAAAAATCCCAATAGGGCATGCTAGTTAAAATTTTGCCTTAATTTTTTTATTATGGTAAATTTTGATTAGTTAGTGAAAGATTTTGATTAAAGTCCAAATAAACGACGATGTGATGTTTTGTCACCTTTCAATAAAGTTCTTGTGTGTTTGAATGGTCGATATCATCCCCGCCCAGATCAACGATAGAGGATTATGTTCATTGCCGCCCCCCCGCCCCACAAGCCCCCGAATTTTCGTAACTTAAAGAGAAGGGGGGTGGAGGGGGGGGGGGGGGGGGGGGGGTGGGGGGCATCCAAAATACGATTTTGTGGAAACAATTGAAAACCATGTGATGGCTCCATGGTGACTTCAGGGCCCTCCCCTCCTTTACCACTTACAGTTTTCACCCCCCCACCCGAAAACCACCGCCCGCTCCCTCTTGCTCCCACTCCATTCACTGCATGCCACCCACCATCCACTAATCTATCAACGTCACATTATCATTAATCATTGAATCTTCCCGCCAACAAACATATGGATGCTGGCCATCAATGAGTCCCGCCAATGTTTAATTGTTTTAATGCGACACTCCAAAAAGGGTAATGTTTCCGTTAACCGCCCCGTTTTAAAAACCCCGCATCATCCTGCATTAGTCCCTTTTGCCATTCATTTGATTTGTATAGGTTTGACCCAAATATTTTCAAGTGCACCAATGCCCTCTACAACACCGTTCCCATCTGTAATCGATCAACTTTATTCTGGTAACTCTATTTCCTTAGCCTCCATTACAATCAAAGATGTCATCTCATAAAGGAAAGGCAAAAATGGTTGTTGAAAGTGTTGTATTTTCTCCTATTCATGACCTAGATGAATTTGTATTGGTCGACGCATAGTATAAAATATTGGAAACCCAATGTGAGTTTGACTTGTATGAGCTTCATAACTAGGCAAACCAAAAAGATTTAGATAACAATGATGAATTGAGTATTTGGGAGTCATTCTTACCTCAATTTGTTTTTCCCCAAACCCATGTGTTTCAACAATTTGTTACATGGTGTTATTTTAGGTATCTCCCTAACCAAAAGGTTGTAATTGCCCAAAATAATGAAATATTATTCACAATTACACCAGAAGCTATCTGCCAAGCTCTTCATATTAATCCTCAAGCTCCCTTACATGCATTTTCCACCGATTCACTCATGGAAATATACCAAAAACTTACTTTCTCTCAACAATCCCATATTATTAAGAATTTTCTACCTGAAAATTCTGAGTTACCCGGGCATAATCCCCCATATTATTCTTCTATTTCCCCTAAAATAGCAAGGAAAGTTATTTCTATGGTTACTTTCCTATTAGCTTATCCCACAGATCAATGGGAAGATGAAGTAACGTTAGGATTTTTGTCAGTGTTCTCAATTGGTCAGAAGCCATCAGTCATTTTCAACTACAGTCAATATCTCTCGAATGTTATTCATAATCAGTTTCTGAAGTTTATTGCTGAAGGTGCATTCAAACACCAGTTAGTCTTTGTGTATTTGATGTTGTTCTATCAAGAAGATAGGTTCAAATTTTAATTGCAGAAGGTGGATGTACAGGGAAGACCACTATCAGTTATCAACTGGACTTCCTTGGTCATAAACAATATAGAGGAATATTCATTTAGTAATTTTGTAGATTAGTTTTTTCATGTATCCTTGTGTCTTCTTAGCAACAAATTTATACCAAGGATTTCACCAGAAACCACAAGTGTTTTACATCTTACAGAACAATCCAAGGTTGGAGACTAGTATCTTTACCACAATTATACAAAAATTTGAATCTATGGATGTGAACTCCCTCCCTACAAGTTGCCAATTTTTATATAGGTAAAAATATTTTCCTTGGAATATATCAAGAAAATGTTAAATATGGATGACCTACACTTTGTGTCAAGAAAGTAGAAAGCATAGTTTAAACTAAAGGCACATATTGGTCCTTTCATCGTCAACAGTAGAGTAGAAGCAAAGGAAGCAAATGAGTTACTAAAGATGATGAATTTCAAGCTCAGTTTCACATGGTCTTATGATCTCTTAGGGATAGTTTCAAAATTTAGAGTTGAGCAGAAGACCACAAGTTATGTACATACACCTAGACCAGAAATAGAGTAGTATGCCAGTCAAGAGGAGTGGACAGAGAATACACTACAAGAGGCTGAAGAGAAAACTATCAACCATACATATCTACAAACTCCTTTTTCAAAGGACAAAGAAGCTAAGAGATCAAGGGAAAGTATGTCTCCTACAGATTCTGGTTCCCAAGCTGCATACTTTCATGTTTTCAAGAGAACATAGAAGACAGATATTAAGGAAAATACTAAGAGTGATACTAAAAATGATACTCAAATAAATACTCAAGAAGAATCATTAGAAGAAAAGGGCTCGTAGGAGCAAGCTACAATTTTTTTAACAGGTCTTCCCACCACTTCCTTCTCACACATTAAAGACACAAAAGAACCACTTGTATCTTCTACATCCCATATTGCAACAAAACATAACATTTTTGCTAAATATAGAGAGATTAAGAAGAAGAATGAAGCATTGAAGGCTACAACATATTTAGAATTTTGGAAGTAGACCTCTACTACTCAGCATAAATTGTTGTTTGTACTTGCATATAGAAGGGACAATTCCAATTAGCCTTCTTGGAACCTACGGTTTCAGTCCCTAAAGGTTAAGAAGACTACAAAGCCTCTGTATTTTCTTTCAATACCAAGAAAATTCATGCAATCGATCAGATTGAATTGCATAAACAAGTTGGTGAAATGATATACTCAACATTAACAAGTTAAGCCTTGCTAGCATTCTCTGAACAACATGCATTCATAGCTAAAGTTAGAGTGAATGTCATCCTCATCCAAAGACACCAAAACCAATTCTCTTGAAGATTTGGTTATTAAACTATGATACAATCCTAATGACATCAAAGTAGCTAAGGAGATGATTAAAAACAAGAATGTTCATATTCAAGCAATGAGAAAGTAGCTCAAGCTTCCAACAACAGAGCACCCATAGATCAAAGGAATCACACAGTTGGAGGCAGAGAAAGAAAATTTGTTCAAGTTGATAGTTGAACGAAGAAATCAAATTCAGAAAATGGAGACAACCATGGAGGCACTTTTGAAAGAGAAATAATTGTTGGAAACTACAAGTACATCAGCACAGAAAATAACAACAACAACCTCAACACAAAGGGAAGAAATGTCCACAACAGATTCTTCTGAAAAGTTAGTAAACGCTCTGGGAGATTTATCATTAACCAACAAAGAAAATGAAATATTTTTAGCATCATTGAAAAGAATGGAGGAAAACAAGATCAAAGATGACAATACGTATTTAGCAGAAGTGCTTAAAAATTTCAATCTTACTCAACAAATTAGAAAGTATGAAAATCAATCATTAACAACACAATTGTTGGCAACGGCCAAGAAAATCATATGGCATAACAATAATGCAAATATCACTGAGTTGCGGTCATGATTCCATATTAGATTTGAGCAAGAGGAACTAGTAGATAATGTCAAAGCAGTAGTTGAATGAACAAAGGTTGAAATTGAACACAGGCCTATGAAAGCACACAAAATTATCAATATGTTGAACTCCAAAACTAAGGATGAGCATGAATAACTTCAAATACAAGACATAATAGGCACAATCATGGAAGTGAAAAGAGGTTTAACAAAGAATAACCCGATGATACATATTGCAAACAAGTGCAAAGAGTTAGAACTACACGTAAAGAGATTTAACAGAAAATTTAATTTCTTGCAGGATAAAGGGCTTCCACCTTTGAGAAATTCTAATGGAAAATTGATTCCATTAGAGAACTTCTAGGACCAGTTGTGCAATATAGCTACAAGTACATCCAAATTCGCCAAATTGACAGGAATAATAAGTGTATAAGCTTTCATGGAAGGCCTACAATATGAACTCTTCATTTATCATGAAATATATCACCTATTTATCAGTAAACCAACTTTTCAAACATACCCAGAAGTGGATGAAAGATTTCAAAATATGGTAAATTTCTCTATTCCTAGTGAAGAAATATGGGATAAACTATTGGAGTTCACTGAGTAAAATCAAACAAAAATCCTACAGATTAGGAGCAGTCAAACAAAATGAGTAGAAATGTAGCTAAAGTCAACAACAACACTCCTCAAAGTGTGAACAAAACATCTGAATTAGTCGAGATTGCTATCATTTAGTTATATTTTTGAGATATCTACATTTGCTGTTAGATATTATTTTGTAAATAATTTTATTTGAAGTCTGAATTAGTTCAAGAAATACTTTATAAGTATTTTGTAAAAGTAATTAGAAATGGTTGCATTATGTAAAAGAGAAGATCTTTCTTTGATTGTAAGTTGCAAACTTTATTCTGAAGTAATAAATTCAGAAATACAACGGCAATATCGTTTCAAGATTATTGTGTCAAATAAATGGTGATGTTTTTCCTCTCTGTTAATTTGTTTTTCCTTCTAAGTTTCTCACATGGATTCTCTATCTTGATTGTTACACAAAGATAATGAACAAAATTTACTTACAATACACTGCTCAAACTTGTTCAAACAATCTTAATGTTTTCCTTCTGAGATTAATTATAAAATCCATTTAGGTATGCTTTATATTTAATTGATTCTCACTTTATAATCATCTTATCCATACCACACATAATTTATGAGATCCAGGAGTTTGCCTACCTCACCATGTTCATCTACTCTGTTTATTTGTGATTGATTACTGAAGATTTTCATGAATCCATACCCAATGGATGTTTCTTTCATTCTACAACCAAAACTTTGAAAAAACTTATCTTGACCTTTCATATCTAGCTTAATATCTTAACAATAAAATTAAAATCATACAAAGAGAGCCCTCTCTGAAGCTAGAAACACTAGATCCCAACTTTAAAAGTTGTTTGTGGTTACCTCTGCAGTTTCCTTTTCAGCCTAGGAGAACTACTGAGTGCTAACACCTACAAAATATAAGAAAACAAGTAAGCAAACCATATATCAAAGGGATCCTGCCATTTTCAAAGCCTAGTTAATGAATGTTAGGTCGTATGTGATGAAATGGTTGGGACAATTACAATAATGTCCTACTTAATGACTCTTACACCTATAATCAAGTTCTCTTATGAGTCGTGGAGCACCCTTAGGAGAACCAAGTGAGCTTTGACTGATGTCTACCTTAGGCACAACAAAGACAAACCCCCTTATTATCAGTTGTGATAGTATCCTACAATGACGCCCACTAAGAATACCACCAACAATAGCCATCATAGGGGAACATTTTTTAGTTGGATTTAGACATAAGGATAGGGTATTGAACTCGAGGCCTCCGTATAGAGACTCCCTAAGTACTTATTGACCATACCACCAAGACTAAACAAAGTGGGGTAAATCACTTTGTTGGTATCGATGTGGCCTCATGATTGACCGTTATGTGAGAAGGGATTTTGAGATGCATGTCATTAATAGTGGATTTTCCTTCCCTAACTCAATATACAAGGTTTGTTTTATGGTCTCGGATATTTTACCTAACTCCCCTATTCTAGGACCCTAGTCTAAGCTACTGTGGTTTTTCTACCAGAGAAAGTGAAAATATCAAGTTAATTTTCATTATGCAATTATTTTATGGTTTTTATTTAAGTTAAGGGTGTTGTGGATCAAACTGATGTGTTGCCTTAGACTTTTCTTTAAAAACAAAACCACATAATATGTGCACATGCATGTATTGATTTCGATGGAACCTATGTAAAGAAAGTTGAGGATATTTTTCTTTCAAATGTAAGTATGAAAACAATCCTTTCTCACTCTCATTTAACACTTATATACATAAACCAAATAAAAATCACAACTGCAAATGTACAACAAAAAAAACCAAAATAAATTAGTAAACCCTAATCTACAAGCAAGTATGCACTAAGAGGCAAAAGAAAACAAGCATCACACTCATAAGTAGACAAATAATAGAGGGTTATCAAAACAATGATGCCAGAGACGTATTTGGTCACCAACGTATTTGATGGGAACCAAACCCGAAAGAGAGCTCAAAACCCTAATCAGAGAATCAAATATACTTATCTAAATAAAATGTATAAAATTACACGGTAATCAAGAACAAAAAATATGGTTATGAAAGTAGACTAATAGTGGGAAGAAAATAGAACCAAAAAATTAATGAATTTCTAAGTGAAACCCTTGAGAAAGCCCTGGAAGAAGGCTTCAAAGATCCGTGCCTAAACAAATTTAGAAATAGAGACCAAATAATGCTTTGTTGTAGATTTATTTGAGTACCAAGAAAAGCCTTCAACACCCTGGTTCTAACTAAAGCTGAGCAACAAAAGGGAAAAACGATTTTTTGGGTAGTAGGGTTTTGGATACAAGTTTATTATTAAACTTATGACTATAGTAAATCACAGAGGAAAACTAAAAAACACTACAAAAGTTAAATACAAAAGATATAAAAATGAGCTCACTGGGGTCTCCCCATTGGAGTCGCCAATTCTATTTAAGGATAAATTTCGCTCACAATAGTGAGTTTCTTTAGATCCAATAGACCTACCCAAGGTCTATATATAAGGAGTGTGTGTGAATAAGGTGAATTAAAACATGAACTAAGTAATCCCAACCATGAAAACTTAAAGTAACAAAGAAAGTGGAGAGGCTTACCTTTCCTATGATGAGGAAATAACTCTAGTTAGTGCTACCATCTTATAGGAGATTTCCTATAGATCTAAACTCCTACTCCTACTTTTGAATCTTTGCATGCAAAAGAGAAACCATCAAACCATTATCTCTGAAAATGACAACTAGTACATGCATATATATAAATCCAAGACAAGCATGTAAACATCAATAGAAACACATGATTTAAATGGGGGGAAATATTGTAAATTTATATTATACCAACCAAATGTACATGAGCATGCCTTATATAGCCAATGCCTAAGTCACCTCCTCACCAAAAGTCATTAGTATCTTGACCTATTTGTGCAAGCTTATCAGAGAAGTATCCTATAGGTTATCCTTCTAACAACATTCCGACATTATAATTTTTTCCTCCTTTTGTGATTTATGGAGAGCTTATTTATATAATTTTTTTGTCAGGAGTGATCACATTGAATATAAAACTTTCTTGACCATTTTCAGTGCTTTGATCCTTATCCACTCTAAGTGATCAAATCTGACCTAATCAAACCTTATCCATGCAAAACCACACTCTCTTGCCACAAATCAGTAGCGTTGGGTGTTGTTAACCCTTTGTTGCTCAAGTAACTCTAACATAGGGCATTGTTCAGTGTGTGTTAGGCTTAGTGTTACTTAGCCAGAACTACAAGAGGGTGTTGAATCTTCCATTTCCTTATTTCTAGATAATTCAACAAATCACTTCTTGACACACTTACTTGGTAGGTGTTATCCCCTTCCATTGTACCCTAGTGGGTGGATTTTTAAGCTATAACACATAATAATACTATGATAGATTAAATGGAAAATATTTTTTTATTAATGGAACTAAGATATCTGGTGATCAATGACTAGCTATCTCATTTTCCCATCCCATGAATTTGAATGAATTTAGACAATGGGGAATCATCACACTATTAAGGATTAATAAGTTTTTTACTAGTGGGGTTCTCATTGTTGATTACCTTGGCATACACGTGTGGGTGGGATTGTATTCTACCCCCAAGGTGCCTATATAAGTGTTGGCATTATGATATAGGTGTTGTCCTTGATGGCAACTCACTCAGATGAAAGGTCATAGTACAGCAGGTTAACAACAAAGAATTACAGATCAGACTACAAAGAATGAAGAAAGAGAGGTATACGCATGTTCACCTTGACCAAGGTGCGTATACACATAGGTTCACTAAACACAAGTAGTGTATATGTACACACGCACTTTCACAGAAGGAAAAGTGTGTATATCTTGGAAAACTAAATTTTTGGTCCATGGTATTTTGATCCATGGTATTGGTCCAAGGTATCTGCTCCGAGGTATTGACCCTAGGTATTTGGTCCAAGGTATTGGTCCTAAGTGGTTTTGGTCCATGGTATTGAGAAAGGCCTAAAACTATAAAAGGAGGAGAAGATCATTAGGCCAGGTGTGCAAGTATTGAATATCTGATGAAGTGTGAGATCTATATGCAAGTTTATTGGCTTATGGTGTTGTGCTTGATCTGAACCAGGGATGAACCTTAGTGGTTGATGGAGGATAAGATCTAATGATGGATCATGATCTTAAGGCTTGAAATGAATTATCTTTATATGGTTTGATCATGTTTATTCTAGATCTAAATACTGATGCATGTGTTGTTATGTAAATATTATGATTTGGGTATAACTAAAGTCTGGAATAGCTGCAGAATTATTAATTAATATTTGCAAATGTATACGCTGGTTGGCTTTGAGAAAAGCGTGTATACACGTTGGTTCGACACATGGATGTATTGTATACCTTATAAAATATGTTCCAATTGTTTCTGTTTGCTATTGCTGAGTTCTGAGTTCTGGTTTGGGTTTTGGTTATTGTATTCTGGTGATAGTATTCTGAATGATCAGATTGATGGGTTGTCAAAGTGATTGATTGATTTGGTTGTGGTTGGTTCAAAAACTGATTGGTTGATGAAAATGTATTTGATGATTGAATTACAGTTATGATGTTGTTGATGGATCTAGTCTGAAAATTTATGAAATGTGGTCCTTGGAGGAAGAAAGAAGGTCGTAGCCTTCTGTAGGTCACAACCTACATACTAGTAAACATATCGGCTAGTACATGAGTTAAGGGGTTGTAGGTCCCTACTAGGAGAAGGTAGAGAATGAGAGAAGGTTGTAATCTTCTACAGGTAGAAGCCTGCGTACTGGTATAAGTCTGCACCAGTACAAAATTGTAAACATATTTTCTTATTATTAGAAAAAGACAGAGACGGCAGCAACAGGTGGTTTTCATCCACATTGGGTTTCCACCTTATATCTTGGTGTTCATGTGTGTTGCTTATGTGTGATGTTTTATTCTGCTTTTACTATACTGTCTAATAAATCTCTGATATACTAGTTAAAGTTCAATGCATGATAAATTGGGTAAAACAAAAGTTTTCTACATATACATTGGTTTCCTTAAGTACAATCGCGTATACACACTAGTTCATTTAGCTGAAGTAGCGTATACAAATTTGTTTGGAAAATTAAATTATTTATTTGATAATACTGATTCACCCCCCCTCAGTATTATTTCCAACAATTGGTATAAGAGCAAGTCCTTCAGAAGAAGCTTGATCGCTTGAAGGGAGATCCATCATTATGAGTAATCAAGAAAGCGTGGGATCCTTCAGACCACAAATCTTTGATGGGAGCAACTTTGTTTATTGGAATATAAGAACCACAACCTATCTACAATCACTTGGAACAGATGTCTGGGAAATCGTGGAAGGAGGACATACCTTTCCATCAGCAATTTCTACAGATACGGCAGGCAAAAAGCAATATGAAGCCAATGCCAGGGTTTTCAATACATTATTGGGAAGTCTGTCACAATCAGAGTTTGTCAAAGTTATGCAGCTCAAATTAGGCAAAGAAATATGGGACAAAATCGTTCTAAGCTACGAAGGAGACTCTCAGGTAAAACGTGCTAAACTGCAAACTCTCATAATTCAATATGAAACTCTTAAGATGCACAATGATGAAAGTATAGCTAGTTACTTCTTATGTATAGATGAGGCTGTTAATTGCATGAATAATTTGGGTGAAGAGATAATGGAAGTTACCTTAGTTGAGAAAGTTTTAAGATCTTTGTTTGCTAAATTTGAATCAAAAGTATCTGCCATAGAAGAAAAACAGGATCTACAGACTATCACTATGACATAGCTTCATGGAATCTTAATTGCCTTTGAGATGAGAAAAGGAGGCCCATCATATATGAGAGAAGTCACATTTAAAGCTTCAGAAAAAGGAAAGGAAGAACTCAATGAATCAGGACATATTTCAAAAGAAGAAGATGAAGTAAACTTTGTAAAGAAGCTTCAATAGGGTTCCGGATTAGAGGTAAACTACCTTTCAAATGTTTTGCCTATGGTAGAGTCGGTCATTATGCTTCCAAATGTCCTCCTAAAGATAAATATGATAAAGGGAAGGAATTTGTAGAATGGAATAGAAAACAAAGTGTAAGTAAAAAAAGTTACTATACTCATAAAGATAGCGATGGTTTATCAAATAGTGATGAAGATGAAAATAGTAATGCCTATAGACTTCTAATGGCTTATGCAGATGATAATGTTTGGGATGCTTTAGAAGAAGATGACCTTCATGAAGAAATCTCTAAACTCAAAATATGTTTAGAAGAAAAGAATATGATTATAGATACCTTGAAATACCAACTTGCTGAAAGAGAAAAACACAATGAAAAACTAGAATGTGAAATTGTGGGTCTTAGAAAGGATCTTGAGAAAACAAAATCTCTCAATCTTAGATTCGCTAAATGATCAGAAACCTTAAATGAAATTATCAAAGTGTAGTGTTCTCCTCTGATAAAGATAGGTCTTGGATATATTGAAGAAGCATCTCAATCAAAGAAGTCGTCAACCTCCACTAAAAGCTATCTTGATGCAGCAAAGAATAATGAACAGTATGACAATCGTCAACAAAGGCATAAAACAGGTCACCAGGTAAATTAGGCTCAATTTTCTTCAAGGATGAACAGAAGCCACAACCAACCTCACGTAAATCATACTCAGTTTTCTTCAAAGATGAATATCAATAGAAACTACAATCATCGGGTCAATAGATTCGATAATCGCAGGAACTTCTTTAATGGTCAATGTTTCTCATGTCATAATTTTGGACACAAAGCTGCTCAATGTGTTGCTTACAAAACCATCATGACTAGAGAAGCACGAAATCAAAGACAGGGATCAAGAAAAGTTCCTATAATAACTTTTCTCTTCTTGAAAATGAAATAGAATGCTCAATTTGTAACAACTTTGGCCATGAAGAATCTGAATGCATGAGTAAATTTTGGCAAATATCTCAAAAGGAGAAAACTCCATTAAATCCCAAAATATGGAGAAAGAAAGAACCTAAAACAGAAAGATGTGGTATAGCCTTGTATGTAGAAGGACAAGAAAATCAGTGGTACATCGACAATGCATGCTCAAAACACATGACAGGTGACAAAGAAAAACTTCACTCATATAATGCCTTAGAAAAGGAAAAGAATGTCTCATTTGGAAACGACACCCCTGTTTTCATAAAAGGTAAAGGCTCTGTTTTCTTGAAAGAAAAGGTTAAAGCTGGGAATGTTATGTATGTAGATGGTCTAAAGCATAACCTGTTGAGTGCCAGTTAAATGTCTGATCAAGGAAATGAAGTGGTGTTTCAATCAAATGGATGTGTTGTTCATGAGCTTAATATAGGAGAAACCGTGATCAAAGGTACAAGAACTCCAAATAACTTATACATACTCAAGGGAGGACAAAAACAGTGCTGTCTAAGCAAAAATGATGAAAATTGGCTATGGCATAGAAGATTGAGACATCTAAGCTTTTCTCAAATAAGAAAAGCATGTAGATTCCAGGTTGTTCTTGATCTTCCAGATATCAGCATTCCTGAAAATACAATATGCAAACCATGTCAATTCGGTAAGCAAACCATATCTCACTTCATTGAAAAATAAGGGTCAACTAGTAAGCCTCTTGAACTTGTTCATACTGATTTATGTGGACCATCAAGGAAAAAGTCACCTCGTGGAGAAGAATACTGTATATTGTTCATTGATGATTTTTCCAAAATGTGTTGGATAGGTCTTCTAAAGCATAAATATGAAGCATTTGAAAAGTTCAAAGCCTTCAAAGCTTTGGTTGAAAATGAATCAGATCACAAAATCAAATGCCTCAGATCTGGTTGAGGAGGGGAATTTACCTCAGATGAATTCTTTGAATTTTGTGAACAACACAGAATAAAACAACAACTATCCACCGCAAGGACTCCTTAGCGAAATGGAGTGGTAGAAAGAATGAACATAACTGTTCAACAAATGGCTCAAGCTATGCTAGATGAATCTGGAACTCCTGCAACCTTATGGGGTGAAGCTGCATTCGCCACCGTAACTATTCTCAACCAAGCAAATGTTCGGGTAAACAGCACTCATACTCCACATGAACTTTGGTATGGTAAGACTCCTACAGTAAAATACTTTAAAGTTTTTGGAAGCAAATGCTATATCAAAAGGACTGATGAAAAACTTGGTAAGTTTGAGCCCAGAGCAAATGAAGGTATTCTTCTTTGTTACTCTTCCTGAAGTAAAGGATATAAATGTTATAATAAAAGACTTGGGAAATTTTTTGAAAGTATTGATGTTGTCGTTGATGAAGCATGTAAAAATCCAAAATAGATAAAAACCAAAGATTATGACAATGAAGAAGATGGGGATTATTTTCCCACATGAAATCACAATGATTCTGAAGAAGAAACCAATGAAGCACCAGAAGAAGAGATAACGGAAGACTCCATCTAGGTATGTTTAGAAAAATCATCCAGAAACTCAAATTTTAGGGGAAAAAGAGGCAGGTGTACAGACAAGAAGAACTATTATAGAAACCTCAAGCTATCTAGCATTACTATCCTCCACCGAACCTCAAAATGTAAATGAAGCATGCAAATATGAATGTTGGGTCAAGGCCATGAATGAGGAACTTGAGCAAATTGAAAAAAATAATACTTGGGAATTAGTTCCTAGACCTCATGATAAAAATATCATAGGAACTAAATGGATATTCAAAAACAAGTTGAATGAAAATGGAGAAGTTATTAGAAACAAGGCCAGACTTGTTTGTAAAGGATATGCTCAACAAGAAGGTATAGGTTTTGAAGAAACTTTTGCACCTGTTGCTAGACTTGAAGCCATAAGGATGTTTCTTGCTCTTTCTAGTTTTTAGAAATTCAAAGTATACCAAATGGATGTAAAATATGCCTTCCTTAATGGAGACTCAAAAGAAGAAGTCTATATTGAACAACCAAAAGGATTCATTCTTGGAAATGATGCAAAACTTGTATGCAGACTCATAAAGGCTCTTTATGGTCTAAAATAGGCTGCAAGGGCCTGGTATTACCGTCTTGACAAATATCTCCACCAACAAGGTTTTTCAAAGGGGTCAACAGATAGCAATCTATATACAAAGATTGACACTAAGAAATTGCTAGTAGTTGTTCTTTATGTTGATGATATCATTTTTGGTAGCAATGAAGAATCCATGAGTCAGAATTTTGCTTCAGTAATGCAGCAGGAATTTGAAATGTCCTTGCTTGGTGAGCTTACCTATTTTCTTGGTCTACAAGTTCAACAAAATAAAGATGGTATTTTTCTTTCACAAACCAAATATCTCAAACAGATCTTGAAAAAGTACGGCATGGAAGATTCTAAACCTGTATGTACCCCAAAGGTAACAGGATGCAGTCTCAGCTCAAATGATGAATCAAAAGTAGTACATCAACCAACTTACAGATCCATGATTGGTAGTCTGCTTTATCTAACAGGTACCCGACTTGACATCATGCATGCAGTAGGAATAGTTGGAATATTCCAAGCAAATCCAAAGGAATCACACCTTCAGGCGGTCAAAAGGGTTTTCAAATATCTTCAAGGAACACATAACTTTGGTTTATGGTATCCTAGAGATACAGATCTTACTCTTCATGCATATATAGATGTAGATTGGGCATGAAGTGTTGATGATAGAAAACACACTAGTGGTGGTGCATTCTATATGGGTTCTAGGTTAGTGTCTTGGT
>APFE031346516.1:0-52051 GCA_000404065.3 Pinus taeda
TGCACCTCTGCACCCCGTAGTGACTGTTGGCCCCTTTGCTAAGTGGGGCATCGATTATGTGACATGTAACCCTCGCTCAGCCGGGGGGCACGGTCATATCATCGTTGCTGTCGATTACTTTACAAAATGGGCCGAGGCGATGCCTACATTGTCTGAAGATGGTCACACGGCGGTGCAGTTTATTTTCAATCATGTTATCGCTCGGTTTGGAGTTCCACAAGCCATTATCACCGATCACGGAAAGCATTTCCGTAATCACATGATGGTCGAATTAACAACCCAACTTGGACTTAGGCATGATAGTTCATCTCCATACTATCCTCAGGCCAACGGTCAGGTTGAAGCCGTGAACAAAGTGTTGGTCACGATGCTTCAGAGAACTATCGGCATGCACAAGTCCAATTGGCATTTGATGTTGTTTTCTGCATTGTGAGCCTACCGGACCTCAGTGAAGGATGCCACTGGCTTCACTCCTTTCCAGTTAGTATATGCGCTGGAGGCAACCCTTCCAATTGAGTGCGAGATTCCTTCACTAAAATTAGCCGTCGAGTTACTTCCCGAGACTACCCCTGCGGAAGAGCGGATTCTCTACCTGGAAAGACTAGATGAGACACGTCGTCTAGCCTCCCTTGCTATAGAAGCTCAAAAGAAGCGAGTGAAAACTCACTTCGACAACTCAGTTAATCCTCGCTCTTTCGTTGAAGGTGACGGTCCTGCTCTATGATCAGGCTAGTGATAAGCTAGGAGCAGGCAAACTCGAGCCAATGTGGCACGGGTCCTACATTGTAAAAAGAGTTTTACAAAAAGGTGCCTACGAGTTGATTGACTACGAGGGCAATCCCCTGGACCGGCCCCGTAATGGGCTATATCTTAAAAAATATTATGCCTGAGTCCAGGCACTCTCTCTTTTATTTTTACATGCATATGCCTTTTTTAGTGTGTTTGTGTGTCTGCGTGTTTTCTTTGATTTTTGTCTTAGTGAGCCGGTGTGACCGCTGCTTATTGTGTCTTTTGCTTCTGAACAGATGTCTGGATCGCCTTACGTTGGTTTCGCTGATGGTGCTTCTCGCAGCACTCGCAATCTGTCGTCTGTGGCATGGGTGATCTACGATCCTCATGGTGAGTTGGTAGACATTCAAGGTGTGTGTCTAGGTTGCACAACAAACAATGTAGCTGAATATAGCGCTGTGATTGAACTATTGGCCGAGGCGATCAACCTCGGAATTCACTCATTGCTTGTGAATTTGGATTCACAGCTTGTAGTTCACCAACTCAATGGGCAATATTCCGTCAGAGACCATCGCATATTAAGGTTGTATTTACGTGTTAAGTTATTGGAAAGAGATTTTGATTACATTACTTATCATCACATTCCAATAAGACTTAATGCTGTAACTGATGCATTGGCTAACTATGTATTAGACAGACATTTGCGAAACATGTAAATCCATAAACATAAGAAGCATAAAATACAATAAAACACCGTGTATATATATATCGGGTGGCGCACTAAGGCGCTCAAAAAATAAATGTATGTGTCTCAAGTATTCTCAGTACATCTGAGACATATGTCTCTCAAAATAATAACAGTGGAAATAAAACCTAGGCGACTACTGTGGTGGGTTATGCTCTCTGTAGACTGCCGCCGCTCGTGCCACCCGCCTCAATAAGCGGTGCATCCTGGGTTCCACACCCACTGTATGAACCTGTGCAGCTAGAGGAACCTCCTCGATACCCTGGTAATCAGGGATCCTTGCTAGCAACCCCTCCAGGTTGCGGATCACAGTCTCCGCCTGGTCACCTCCCACGGGAGCCAAAGCCAAGGCGCCAGCACCCTGATCTGCCCTCCGCGCCTCTGGAGCTAGGCCGAGAGGTCTCGCAGGTCCAACATCTGTACAACAACAACATATATTAAGACATGTACATCCAAAATACAAAAACATCATATAAACGAAAATAAAAATCAAGTGTCATACCTCCGTCGTCCCACTGCTCTCCCGCAGGCAGCGGCATGTCCGGATCTCCTCGAAAGTCGACACCGGCATACGGCCAGTCTTCGACAAAGATAACCTGGCTCTCTAGCCACTCTCTGAAACAAAGGCCCCAGGACACTGATCGTCCACCACCTCCACGAGGCATGACTCGGGACCACTTAGTGGCCCTCGTCTCCCGCGCATTGCGTGGCGGGTCTAGCACCATGGTCTGTAGCCGGAGGGCCGGCACCCGCTCAAACATCAGTGGGAGCAGGATAGAACCGTAACTGAACTGCTTCAACTCTCCACGTCGACAGTTGTTCAGTTGCCTCTTCATGCTGTTCGTCACAGCAGTCGCCCAGTTAAAGATCATGGGCTCTAGGAAATCCAGAGCAAGTAAGAGATTGGCCTTTGAGGCCTCATGGTTCGCCAGGCTCCCCGCTGCCTGCGTAACCAGAAATAGAATAGTCCGGAGAACTATTTCGGCACGCTCGCCGACACCCACCGATGGGATGCTACACTTCCCACTCCGTGTCTTAACCGCATCTGGGCAGACACGAGCCATCAACCGGTCTAGCGTTTCGCCGCTAGGACGCTGCCCCTCTAGGATGGGCACCGGGCCTCGGCGGGACAACCCAGTCAAAAAGTATATGTCGCTGGAGTCGAACTCGATGTCTCGACCCCGGATGGTGAATTTTCCATCCACTGGGTTCCACGCCCTGATCAGCAGCTCCAACAGGTCTGGCTGGGCTCTCAGTCTCGGAGTACGGAAGAACTTCATCAAACCGCATGCCCGCATAGCATTGCGGCATCCGGCATCAGCCAAAGCGGCCATATCTTCATTGTCATGGTCCCTCTCCTGCCAAGTAAAAGCCATTTTGCCCTGCAAAAGCACCCAAGACCCGTTTAGAAACTTGCATGTGGAAGAAAACATTTAAATTTTAAAAATTAGTATGTCTCGGCGCCAGCGCGACTGTTTCTAAAACAGTCGCGCTGAAAATGGCCGCCCCGTGTATTTTTCACTGGGTCAGCGCGGAAGGACACGGGTTTTCCGCGCTGACCCAGGTCGGGCTACGTGTTGGAAAGCCCGATCAGTGCGGACCCGATGGGGAAATCCGCGCTGACCGAGAGCGCTCCAACGCGCAAAGATTTTGGCCAAATGGCCAAATATTATGGTCAAAATGCACCAAAAGATAATCAAAATGCAAGTCAGAGCAAGGGGAACCTACCTGGAACAAGCGGTCGGGAAATCGGCGTCCGGATGAGGCAGAATGAGCTCCGTCAACTTTGTAGTAATTTCACGTCCTCCAGAGCTCCAATGGTAAAATGGTAAAAATAGTTTTATAAACTTCCTATTTATAGTAAAATTTCCAAATTTGGTCAAAATTCCTTGTAAATGTGGGTTTTTTACTATGTTTTTGCCATGAACTCATCTAGATGTGGTAGATTATGTCTTGAGGCATATTTTATTACGATTTTTCGCCCTATCGAACAGGTTAATGTGGGTATGTGTCGTGTGCAGGTCCTTGAAGACAACATGGTCGCGGTGGATTCCTATACACTTGATACCAAAAATGTCTTCATTAAGCTCTTTTCCGACACAAAATAAGAAAAGATTGCCGAGCCCCCTCTCAGCTCGTCTAAAAGGAACGAGAGGCGGTCGTTTTTAAGCTCTTTTTGACCGTTTAAAATAACAAATATCGCCGGGCGTTTGTCGTTTCGTGCTTGTTATCGGTCCTAAAACGACGTGGTATCGATCGCTTTTTTACTTTTTTAGGTCAATATCACTATTCATGAAAAGTACTCCTCGGTCGCAATGATCGGGCGGTTCTTTCGAGCATCGTTTTATACTTTTTCAGGCTCGAGAGACACAACTTTACGAAAAAGCACCCCCCTGGAGTTTCCTTTTCAACTCTCTTTTCAAACTCTCTAAAGATGAAAAGACGCCGAGTTCTTCCTTTGTCAGGCTCGTTAAAACTTAATGACATTGGGACCCGTCAAAATGACGCCTCTCCAAGCATATGCTATCCCCGTCAAGCTTGTCATCCAAAAATAATCGGGGTACTCGCCAGAAATGGTGGGGGAAATAAAGGAACCGTAACCGTCGTCATCGGCAGTATGTCGCTCTTGAACATGGCACTGTTTTCATTCGCGTCTGGGTGGGGACATCTCATCTCGCTTCACTTTTGCCTCCATGGGTTTGGGTTATCCTATTTGGCCACTCATCTGCTCATTGTCTTTTCATTACGACCTCTGATCATTTGACCCCCAAATACTGCCAAACCCGTCATAGTGCCGCCGATATGTTCAAGAGAAGTTGACCTCTGCAAGTATAACCTCCCTCTGATATTTCACGCAAAACAAACTTGTCTCTACCCATCTCACGTCGATGATGTGGGAAACATTATGGCCCACCTTCGATAAAAGTCACTTCCTGTCGACTTCAGCTCATTATCCAGGAGTGACCTAGAGACCCCCTTCAGGTACCTTGGGGCCTGCATGCCTCAATGGCAGGTTCTTCGTGTTCGACACGAGGTTTTCATCATTGGCCTCCGATCGAATGACTCCGCGGGTGTTCGACATCGGCTCTTTCATTCACATGTCGTGGATTGTACCTATAGTACCTTGAGGACCATCGTCATCATTAGTGGCCCCTCTCACATCTGTTAACAGCTCTCATCATTGGCTGGTAATCAGACGACGTTCAAACATGTTCGACTTCGACACATATATTCACATGTTTGAACTTGTACTTTGTTCGGATTCGGATGGAGCGCAAGACCCTGGTTCTAGTCCATTGTGGACCAGGTTGCGATTTTGTGGGAAATCATCACATGACTCATCGATGGATGGCTGCGACCATACCTGAGTCTTCTTAAGGATGGCTGCGACCATACCTATTATCATCATGGTCTCTTCGACTGGGTGGCTGCATCCACGCCACAGACCTTTCTTCATATGTCTCTTGGATGGCTGTGCCCATGCCTAGATTACATGTAATTGAAATATCAGTTGTATCTGCCTGCAGGTTCTCCCTGGTGGTGCTCCAGTCCAGCAGTCTTGTAAAGCATTTCACCCCTCCCACTCTCTCGGGCTTCATGCTTTAGGGGGCATCTGTTAGATAGTAAAATGTCACTGCCATCATGTCAGTCTCCCTACTGTGCTATAAAACCAAATTCACCTAAGCTCATGCTCCTTGGAATGGCTAAAAACCCTCTTTGCCTAAGTTAATTGGATCATCGTGTCTGTTCATTAAATAACCGCGCTGACCTGCGGAGGCTAGTGTAACTGTTGCGCTGCCAGCGCGGAAGCACACGTGTTTTCCGCGCTGGTCCAATTTCACGGACAGCGCGCCCTCCGCTTGTACTATTGAGCGCTGACCAGACCTCTTCTATAATATATCTGCGATATCACCGCGCCAGCTCAGTTTTGCACCCGCGCTGATCCTGTTTAAGCGAATTTGTTCTAACAGCCAACCTTCCAGATGACTCCAGACTTGGTTGTTAGCATTGTTGAGGTCGCCATCCTTTCTCTGGCATGTCTGTTCGATTGACCATCCACTTATCTTGGGGGAAAGCTCATCCTTTACCTATTCATGGAGACTCCTTCTCTTTATAAGCCTCCTCCATTGCCCATGAGCAGCTAGTTTTGGAAGATATAGACTTTGATTGAGGAATTCTTAGTGCTGCTCTTTGTAGGCATTTGGTGTGTTGTGTGAGGATTGCTTTGAGCTTGAGGAAGGTCATGAGCTTGTTGCCTTGTATGTGAGAGAGAGACCTCTTTGACTTGGGAGATTTGCTTCAAAGGTGAATGCTTGGGAGACATGCTGGCTGGACCCTCTAGAGAAGGACTCAGCGTCAGGACTTCGGTTGTACCTTACTCTACTTTCTGTTAATAAAGATAGATGACTACTCTTATGGTTCCATTTCCATTTGTCCAATAAATGATTAATGCAAATTGTATCTTTCCTGACTGATACATAGTTGTTGTTAGTAGATTTTACGCTTGTGTTTTCTCTCTTTGCTTGTGCAGGTGTTCGTCCGCGAGGATAGCAGAGAATCGTGATCGGCTGGAGCGAAGGAGCGAGAGGACTATCTCTTCGACAAACATAGCATTGGAATCCAAGTAGGTTTCTTTTACCCACTTGTTAACTACAACTAGGAACCTGCGGTGTAGCATTGTTCGATTGTTGCTAGACCCCTGTTGGGCTAGTAGGGATCGCCTCTATCCAACACTCTTGTCAGAAAGAAAATTCTTGGCAAAGGAATCAAGAGATTCCAAAGAACCAAGCCACAAGGATTGAGAACACATGTCGAGAGATGCACTCAAAACAAAATGATCAAAGGATACCGAAGGCAAAGCCAAAACAATATCCACATAAGTAATTTCGGTAAGGCTTACTAGCATAACCTTGCCCCATGTGCCAACAAGATCCATTGAGGGAATGACCCAAGGATTAGACTTGATTGAGATCATGTTGACAGAGGCAACATGTAGAGGTGGGAGAGGAAAAATACCCATCAAGGCGGGATCTTTAAAAAGTCCTACTCCCACACTCTCATAAGGAGCACCCGTGTGCCTAACATAAGGAACATTGCCATCTAAGGAGGAAGAGGCAAACAAGGATAGTTGGTTGACTGTGACTATCTTCCCTCAATGGGAAAAATGAATCACGTGGAAAAGGGAGGCGACTACATCATGCATAGCATGGGTCCAACTCTATCTGAGTAGAACAATATTCCCCTCCAAAGTAATGGAAAGGTTAGGGAGAACACTGAATGGTCGCAAATTGCATCCATCAAAAGCTTCCAAAGTATTAGTGGACTGGTTCAGAGTAGGAGAACCAATTTCCTTCCAACAAGTGGTAGACATGATGCAGGTAGAAGCACCTTCATCGATCATGGTCATATGAATGGTTTTCTCATTTATGATTACCTAAATGAGAAAGGAAATCTGATGAGGTAAACATGAAATGTGGTCTTCTAGATCAAAACAAATTATATTAGAGTCAGCTGGATGAATACCTCCAATAGCTGGCAGTAATGATTTCTGCTTAGAAGGAGAGCTTTGAAGGACCTCGAGAGCAGACATAGCTAATGGCACTTGAGAAAAATCCTCAACAATGTTATAATGTTGATTGGCTCAAGTGTTTGAATTGTACGAGGACATTGGCAGCATACCTCAAGAAGGTGGTCAAATGGCAGAATCAAGACTAGGTCACTCTATATGGAGGCGACTAGAACTTGACAGGATGGAAGAAGAAGGGGTACCTTCTTTCTCTTTCCTTGCTGTTAGTGTAGGTGTTTGATAATATTTTGATTTGGTAGCCACATTGATAGGCATAGTTGTCATGAACACTTCCGAGCCTGAAGAAGCAGATGATTGGGTTGGTATACTATTTGGGCTACTAGGATTGAAAGGGCTCTTTCAGGACAATTGGGGCCCCTTTGAGCAAATGAATAACTTTGGATTCTCTGGGATGATCTTTAGTATAGTGATCCTCCTCACAGATGAGACATGGATAGTTAGGCTTCTGTTGAGAAGCATCACCAACAGATGACTTAGGAGGGCCCTATTTTGGGGCATCGACTTTAACTTTTCCTCTGCATTTATTCTTACCTTTAGAGGATCTGTCAGTTGTTGTAGACTGGACAACGTGAACCTCTGAGGATTTACCAAGACTGGGTGAATTGTGGGAGGAATCACTGGAAGAAGTCTTGGAGACCGACTTCTATTTGGAAGAAGATTTTGTGGGGGTCTCAGCCACTAAAAAAATTACTCCATCAATAGGAGGTGTATCCAGAGACTTGGATGTCGCCAGATCAGATGATGATCTAGGTGCATCGGGTAGCATATCATATAACGTGCCAGATTGTGAATAGACGAGGTCTAAATACTTGCCATGTGCAATGGCTTGTTCCTCAGTGACACATCCACCCCTAGCACTATCCTTATCAATTTTTCTTACAAATGATTTGGTGAAACATTTGGTAAACAACTAATCAACAATCTCAAACTTTATCAGGCGAAGTTGACATCTCCATTCATGGATGTGATCGGAGATGTGGGTCACATTGTCTTACTTGAGTGACATAAGGAGATGGGTACCAGTTTCATAACGAACCGGCAACTGAAAATGTGTGAGAAAGGTCATGGGAAGTGTTAAATTCATGATAGGTACTTTGAAGTAGTTCAATGTACCACTTGGATGCAACACCTGTGAGAGTTCATTGGAAAAGTTGGAGATGAATGGAATCATCAACATAGGAATTCGAGGAGCACCAGAGGTGATATGTCATCACATGGGCTTGTGGATCCTCTTTCACTTTTCCTTCAAACTTAAGACAATCACTCATGATCTTGGATAGAACTGGAGGCGAGTATGCCAAATGAAGAATATGATCATTCGTGAGTCTAGACACATCTGAAAACTACAATGTGGCAAAGAACGACAATTAGGTATTGAAAGGCATTTGAAGCCTACAAGCGGACCCAGCTTGTAGAACCCATCACTACTAGTAAGGATTTTGTTCCCATAGTGGAGGATTTTGTCCATACGGCATTTGATTTTTCTCCCACTATAAGTTACCTTGCTCGTAAGGAGGATTCAGGCCTTGAAATCTTTGAAATTGTCCAGCCATAGGTTGCTAATAAGCAATATATGGGTTAAAAGGTCATTAAGCCTATTGACCTTGGAGATATGGATGTTGCACCTACTGCTACTGGGCACAAGGGTGTTGAACCTGTTGCCCCTGGGCAAAAGGGTTTTGGACCTGCTTCCCTTGGACATAAGGATTTTGAGTCTATTGCCCTTAGACATAATAATTTTGGGCCTACTATTACAGAACTTGACCCTGATCTTGCCCTTGCAAAGGTTGACCCTGTTGATATAGTATAAGGGTTGTTTTTGCCCAAGACAACCTTATTGCTGCAAGGGATGACCTTGCGGCTGTAAGGGTTGTTCCTACAGCTGCAGAGGTTGACCTTAAGAGGACATAGGCTAGGAGGTTTGTTGAACATACTGCATCTGTGCCTACAAGGTTTGTTGCGACTATTGCAAGGGTTGACCTTGCGATTGTTGCAGTAGTCCTTACTACTGCAGTATTTACCCTTGTTGTTGCATGGATGACCCTTGCTACTACGAAGGATTCCCTTCTTGCTACAAAAGTTGTCCCTGTTGTTGCAAGGGTACTTGGATAGTTCCTAGAGTGATGCCTTCAAATTTCCTGAACTCAATCTGGCCTTATCCACTAGGCGCAATGAACAGATTGGGCTAAACATGAGGTCCAGCTTGAGGGAAATAAGGTGCATTTACCATTGCTTGTGAACCATATGGAACATAAGGAGGCTGGTATTGAACCTGAGCCACATAAGGCTACCGGATATTGGAAATTACTTGACCCAGACAAACCAAAAAGGTTCGTCTGTTGGTACTGGACATTGGTCGATCCAATAGGACCAACATGGTTTGGAATGGTACCAGAAAAGGGTTAGTTCATCCCAACCATGTGAGTGTATGGGCCACTCACATTGGTTGTGCTAGAAATCATAGAAGCATTCGTATTCCCCTCCCCGCCCCCCAAGGTAGTAGCCCAACCTATCCACTTACTGGAGGGATCGAAGAACTAACAGAGACATGACTCAAGATCGTCGATTCAACTGGATGGGTTACTTGGACGAACAAAACAAGAGGATTCAAAATAGTGGGTTGCACTGGAACTGAAGCAACTACAAAATTCACAATCGGCTAAGAGGTCAAGTTCGGAATGAATGAACCTGAGGTAGGCATAGCGCCAGACAATCAAATGCACTTCAAGTAGTCCTTTCAATAGTAAAGAGAATTCATTTATTTTCAAATGCAAATGATGATGAAACCCTAGTCTTCAATGATGCTAGCTAATGTAACATATTGATTTAGCAAACTAGAATTATGTAGTTTTCAAGGAAATGATAAAATAAATCTTTCACAAACACTTCAATGAAAATTCTTCAAAACAATCAAGCTCAATAAAAAACAAAACACAAAAGAGAATTCCTTACAAGCCAATGATGAAACGATTCAATCAAGGACAAGATGAGCAATGTAATCTATGCCTGAAAAGTGATGCTTAAACAGCAAATGAAACTTTTCAAACTTGTCTGATTGAAACCAAAGCAATAAAATGAATAAAAAGCAAAATGAAAGGAGAATTTAACCAGCAACTTGACTTGCTGAGCACAGAAACAACTGAATAGACGATGATCTAGATGCCCTAGGGCTTCAAACCATCCAAAGGCTAAAAAATCAATTAAAGAGAAAGAAAACCAAACAAGTACACAAACCAGGCTAATGAAGCTTTCCAGTCAAGGAGAACACAAGAAAAACAAGCTAAGAGGTAGAAATTAAGAAGGCAAGACACATTGGTTATGATCTAGGGGAAACTTTGATCTTCACCTACAAGAATCGGTGCAACATCCTAACTGACAACAAGTGCCACAAGGGGGTCAACACAACTATTTTAAAGAAACTCGTGCTAATGGGTGAGATTGTTTAAAAAAAAATGTGTTGACCGAGGATTTCGAGGAAACAAATAAAAAATTTCAAGCTAAAACAAAACCTGCCATTGTAAATTTCGGGCTCAAAGTAGTAAACTAGGCAAAGCAGAGAAAAGTAAAGGGAAAATGTGATACTAGAAAAGTTCGCACAAAACCATGAAAGGAAAATAAATCAAAGAGGAGGATTGGATCCCCAGTATGATCACCACTTTGTGGTGCAGGTGAATTCTCAATGTAGACAAAGACAATTCCTCTAGCCTGAGAGAGGGCTCTAGCCACAAACAAACAATCTATGGAAACCTTGCTTAAGCTATAATCAAATAAGAGGTCCTACCTCTTAGAATGCTATTCTGCTTGGTGATGATCCTACTTACTTACTTAAACTATCTTTCATTTCCTTCCTTCAAATACCTGAAAAAAGCAAAAAACAACAACAACAGACATGAAAACATACAAATTACATTCAACCTACTTAAAAGGTCAAGCAATATTAATCCATCAAAACTAACATAACACTTAATGTAGGAAATCAATCAATAGTTATATTCATATAAGTTCAGAAAGAGATTACAACCAATTCCTTGACGTTGTTGGTCTTCTTTGGCATATCTAGGTTCCCACATCTCTGCTAGCATCTCATGGTTAGCCCCAACAATCAAATTTTTAAGGCTTATTCCCTTCAGTTGCAAACCAAACAAAACAAACTATTCTCCCTCCACAACCATTAACTAGAAGGCTACAAGCTATGATATCTTGTTGGTTATTCAACATCTAAAAATACTAAGATTGAAACTAGCTTAGCTTAGAAAAGGAGGGGTTTTTATACCTAGGATGGAGAGGAGATGGCTCCTCTTCTCATGGGAGAGGCCTTTTCTCTTGGGATTGTTCCATATTAATAAGGGAAAGGAGCCCAAACTAACTTCCTCGGCTCCATCGAGCCCAACCATTTACCAGGCTTCTGTTACAAAGCTTCTAGACCTGCAAGCTTCAACTCCATATTTAAAAAACTTGCCAAAATAGGATTGATGCAATTGAAAAAAGGCTCAATTGCATCGTACGTTGCTAGTACTAGTTTTAATCTCTAAAAATCAGCATGTGGAGAGAATGGGTCATTAGCACCAGTCTTGTAAAATGGGGTAAAAGGAATATTATTGGGAAATGATACAAAAGAGAATTGTTCTGCTCATGAAGAGGGACATAATGGGAGTTTATTCATGATGGGAAATCATGTAGGTTCACTCTAGCAGTCCTCTAGGATCGTGGAATGGGGAGTACAAAGATAGTGACAAAATGTTGTGTAACAAGCTATGGAACAAAATTATTGCAACAAAATCGAATGTCTCTTCCTCCTAGTGGCCCGCTTATAACATAACTCGATAGCCTACTAGTGGTTAATATTGGCTACATAAATATTAACTAAAGTTACAAAATAGACTCTTCTATAGTATTTTACATCAAAAACATGTGGCTATCCTCTTTTTCATGAATAATGGGGGCTGACGTGTCATCCTCCTGAACTATAGGTATGAAAATATGAAGGTCAACTTCTGAGTGGCATAACTTTTGCATACGGACTTCGATTGATGTGATTCTTCAACACTTGGAAATCTATGTGTGTGCAGAATAGCATGTAAATCTGTTGCACTAAATGAACAAATTTTTACCACTAAAAACATCTTTTGATGCCTCAAAACACTCCTAGAAGGTTTTTAGACCCTGTTTAGCCAAAATTGGTCTCGCCGGTAAAAACAGTCCCCTGAGTTGATTCCTCTACTTTTTCCACTCCAAATGCATTGAGATGGATTAAAAACAATATAATGATCCAATTCGGATCACACTTCCCCATTTTAGGAGGATGTTTGTCCCAAAAATATTTTATTGAATGAGGTGAGGAAGTTTTTCCTCCACCTTCTCTCTTCTGTGCCATTTTGCTTTGCCTGTAAGTTGTCCCTTCAACCCAATCTGCCAAGGTCTTGTTGCCCTTGTCTTAAATTTTCAGAGCTCTTTTGCAAAGTGATATCTTATGTAACCTTTTCATAAGCATTTAGTGCCAAATTCTCCACAGAGGGTAGGACCTGTTCCACTTCCTAATCGAGCATGGAAGTCTCATAGAGTTTCAAATTCTCTACATTTACAATTGAGTAAATGCACATATATGGTCGTAAACTAAGTCAATAAGCATTATCACCCACCTTTTCTAGTATCTCAAAGAGACTATACCTTAGAGCCTTCATTTTCTTACCAGGCCCCTATAGCCTCTCCTTTTTCAACTATAGCCATACTCTTTCTCCCACCTTGAATGATTTCTCTATTCTATGTTGATCGTGCCTAGCCTTATACTTCACTTGCAACTTTTGTAGTGTTCCTTGTACCTATAGATATATTTGCATGACCTTCTCTATAAAATTTTCACCCCTCAAAGCATCTCATGTAATGTTTTCCTTCACTCCTCCTTACTGCCCATATGTAGTAGCTACACCAAGAGCCACCATGACAACAGAAGCAGAGATGGGGATAGTGTCTTCCTTTACTCCTCCTTACTACCCATATGCAATATCCAAAGGTGAAGGTGGAAAATATCCAAAACAAGTTTCAAATGAGGACTTTCCTGTAGAAGTGTGGACTGCTATGTTATAATAATGTTGTATATATACCATATTTTTATCATAAGTCTTTGGATACTTCTGGTTGTAAACCCTGAGAAGCTGCACCAAAGTCCTATTGACTACTTTTCTTTACCCATCTTTCTGTGGTTGGAATGTTATAGATCCCTTCAACGTCATGTCCATCCTTTCCCACAATGTAGTCCAAAATGTACTATGAAATATTGTATCCCTGTCTGAAATGATGCTCTTTGGTGTCCCAAAGTGTACCCATACCTGTCCAAAGAACAAGTTGGTTGCTTCTTCTCTATTGATGGTATTTTTATAGGGTATCATAATACACATCTTACTGAACCTGTCAACTACCATGCACAGGTACCATGTACCATTGATTTTCCTTTCCTTTCGCATATAAAGCTATCCCACATCTTTCTGGTTGCGGTTCCTTCATTCTCCATGTTTTGGCACTTGAGGTTTGTTCCTTCTGAGTTGTCTTCCAAAACTTGCTCCTGCATTCAGAATCTTCATGACCAAAATTATTACAAATGGAACATTCAATTTCATTTTCAAGGGCGGAAAAGTTGTTACAGGTCCTCTTCGTGATTGTAGGCATACTTCTTTATTTTTGAGCTTCTCTAGTCATGATTGTCTTATAGGCAGCACATTGAGCTGCTTTGTGACCAAAGTTATGGCAAGAGAAGCATTGGCCAGTGAATAAATTCCTGCGATTATCATCCAACTGATTGTAGTTTCTACTGACATCCATTCTTGAAGAAAATTGGGAAGATTTTACCTGTGGCGGGTTGTAGCTTCTGTTTGTCCTTAAGGTAGCACGCCCCCGATTTTCTTGATAGTCTTTGTTTGTTCTTGAGTAAGACTATCCTTGATTTACCTGATGATTTCTATTAGGCCTTTCCTCACTCCTTCTTGCTGCATCAAGATAACTTTTGGAGGTGGAAGCTTGAGATGCTTCCCCATTATACCCCAGACCTGTCTTGATTAGAGGGGAATGCTGCACATTGATAATCTCATCCAAAGTTTCAGATCCTTTAACAAATTGGAGATTAAGGACCTTTGTTTTCTCAATTTCTTTTCTAAGGCCAACAATTTCACATTCTAACTTCTCAAGAGATTTTTCCTTTTCATCAAGTTGAAATTGCAAAGTATCAATGATCACATTCCCTTCTTCTAAACATGTTTTGATTCTAGAAATCTCTTCATAAAAACCATCTACATCTATAGCATTCATGTAATCATCATCTTCAAAGGCCATTAAGAGTTTATAGTGATTACCTTGTTCATCTTCATCGCTATTTGATAGTCCATCACTATCTTCATGAGTGTAATAGCTTTTATTATTTGCATTTTGTTTCTTGTTCCATCTAACAGGTTCCTTCCCCTTGTAAATCTTATCCTTATGAGGACATTTGGCGGCATAGTGACCTACTCTTCCACAAGCAAAACATTTGAAAGGTAAATTACCTCTGAATCTTCTAGTACCCCGTTGAATATTTCTGACAAAATTTGATTCTTCTTCTTCTTCTGACACGTGTCCTGACTCATAGTACTCTCGTTTGCCTGAAGCCTTGAAGGCAGCTACTCTCCTGTCTAACGGACCTCCTTTCCTCATTTCATAAGAAGTTATAATTTCGTGCAGCTGAGACATTTTAAGGTTTTGTAGATTCTCCTTTTCTTCTATAGCAGAAACTTTAGATTCAAATATAGAGGACAAAGATCTTAGAACCTTTTCAACCACAACAACCTCTTTTATTTCTTCACCCAAGCTTTTCATACAATTAACAATCTCATCTACACGAAGAAAATAATTAGCCACACTTTCATCATTATACATCTTGAGATTTTCATATTGAATCCTGAGGGTTTGAAGTTTTGCTCGTTTTACCTGATCATCTCCTTCATAGCTCAAAACAATCTTGTCCCATATTTCCTTTGCAGATTTAAACTGCATAACCTTCACGAATTCTGATTGAGATGGACATCCTAGAAGAGTATTGACCGCCTTTGCATTTGTTTCATATTTCTTCTTCTCAGCTGGATCTGTAGGAGTTGCTGATGGAAAAGTATACCATGTATCTATGATATCCCAGACTTCAGTACCAAGAGATTGAAGATATGCAGTAACTCTTACCTTCCAATATACAAAGTTTGTCCCATCAAACACCGGTGGCCTGATTGATGCTTCCCTCTCGTAGTTTCGCATGATGAAAGATCTTCCTTCAAGCGATCAAGCTTCTTCAGAAGGACATGCTCTAATACCAATTGTTGGAAATAAGACTGAGAGGGGGGTGAATAAGTATTATCAAATTCTTTTCAATATGCCTTCCTTAATTTAATCTTTAGATATGGATCATTAACTTGTATGTCAGTACCATATAATAATGAGCATGAAACAAGAAAACAGATAGTCACACCAAAGAACACCAGATATAAGGTGGAAACCCAATGTGGGTGTAAACCAGCTGCTACAATATGTCTCTATCTTCTTTCAATTAGAAACTTCTTTTGCAATGATTTTGTACTAGTGCAGTCCTTTACCAGTACGCAGGCTACAACCTGCAGAGAGCTACAACTCTCTCTCGTTTTCCAATCTCTCCTAGAAGGGAGCAACAACCCCCTTTGCTCTTTTACGTCTTTAAGGACCACGTTTCATAAATTTTCAAACTGGATCCATGAACATCAAATAATCTTCAAGTACATGAAAATCACTCAATCTCCTTTTTCAATGAACCAATGAATCACCCAACTCTTCAAAATGTTGTAAATAGAAAAGTAATACTAGAAATCTAAACCCAGAACTCTGCTGCAATAGATAAAAGACAATCAACAATTTTTTCAAGATAAGACCGCAACTTCACCAACAGGGGTTTGCGTATATCCACAGCTCTTCTGAGACTAAACTGCGCAAATCCACACTGGTTGTTCTTCTGCTCTGCATACTTTTCTTTAGATCCGCACCTTTACTTCTGACTTACTGCGTACACCCGCACTGTGCCTTCTTCTCGCCTGCATACCTCGCACTTCACCCTTTTCTGTGCTGCGTGTGCCCCACATTGTGCCTTCTCCTATGCTGCGTACCCCGCACTGCACCTTTGGCTTCACAACGTACTCCCGCACTGAGCCTTTTACTGAGCTGCGTACCCCCGCACTGCACCTATGGATCGCCTGCAGACTTGATTAGGGCCAAATTTACAGTCCTCCAATGTGCCACAGTCAGTCAGATCCACAGATCTGTTCATGCGCCCGAGAGATCATGACATGTCAATAGATTCACCTTAAGTTATCTCCTTGATTTAGATCTAGCTTTTAAAAACCAATCACCCAAAATTTCAAATCTTAAAATATTCAAATTTCACCAGTATATGGCCAAGAGATCTCCTTTCCTTTTTATAGGCAAGCCCTTCTCAATACCATGGTCCAAAACCATAATAACACAATACCATGAACCTAATACTTGGGATCAACACTTTTGGATGCAATACCATGGATAGAAACCATTTGATCAAAAACTGTCGGGCTAATACCATGAACCATTCATGAAGATTCCCATGTGCACGTGCTTTTATGCATTGGAGAGAGTGAAACTGGGGTCCGCACCTTCTGAACGTATCACCTGCGTACATGCACGCACTCCTTGGTTTGCGTACCTGTGGGTCTGCGGCTTCTTCTAGGATTACCTGCGAGTATCTTCATTTCCATGATTTTGAGTGCCTGAACTAAGATCAGCTACAAGAGTGAGTTGCCATCAAGTACAACACCTGTACCATAGAGCCAAACCAGAATCATAATTCCAACAACGTGACCTATGTGAATACGGCTCCTCTCCAGCGTACTTTGTGCAGTCATTCTATCAAACGTTTAACGTCTCTCATGCTGTTCAATTCAAAATTCCGATGCCATTTCACTTGTGTTAAAGCTGCACTTCACTAGCATATTTCTCCATTTTATCTCGGATTCTCATCCTCTGTTTTTGCTCACAACTTCTGAATATCCCAATTCCCGTATCCATTTTTCATTTCGGCCATCGTTCTTCCACAAACAGAACCGTCTTACCTCTGATGAAACCCTCATATAATAGTTGAATTCCAAAGAAGAAGTTTTAACAAAGGTAATGGGACGGCTACTGAGTGCAGAGCTAGAAGGGCTTAAATTTTTAGAAGGGTACCCTCAGGAAAAGGAATTGCTGAAGAAAGCCAAATGGCTTTGTTTCATCTAGAAATTCAAAGGCCATAATAAGGAAGTCATGAAAGCCTTTGCAAGGTCTTTCAATGACCGGGTGGTAGAGATTGGAGACCTGAAATTCACGATCTCTGAAGCCTCAATTGCAGCAGCTACAAATTTGCCCCGGGAAGGCAAGCGTTGGTTGAAGAACAAAATTCTGGACGAGCAAGCATGGAGAGTTATATTGCATAACCCAGGTATGGACGTTACTGTATTTACAAGAGGAGTTCCTGTTAATGCACTAAAAGAAGAATGGGCGGGCCTACTATTAATCATTCAAAAATTTATTACTTGTGAAGGCCGGTTTGGGACGATGTACATTTATCACACTAGGCTATTGATGAACTTTGTAGAGAAACAAGCTCTTAATCTGCCCTATTTCTTACTGTTGAGTTTGGAAAAGATGAGTACTACGTCCAAAAGAACATAGGAGATATAGAGCCTCATTTATATCATCATGGACTCATGAGGATTCTAGTTGAAGACCAATTGAAAAGAAACAAAGATACTTGGGAGCGGTTTCTAGTGAGAAACTATTTTCAAGAGCAATCTGAAGCCCCGGGAAGCAGTACACCAAAGACACCGAGAAAGAGTAGGAGAAAAGGAAAAAGTGTCATAATCTAAGACTCTCCTATTGATAAAACTAAAGAAACTGTTGAAAAAGAAAAGGAGGAAAGAATTAAGGACAAAAAGCAGAGAAAGTTGAAGGGAAAGAGGAACTTACAAGATGTTTACCAATCACTAGAACCATCTATAGAAGAAGACTATCAAGTGTTATCTGAGAGACTAGTGCCCCTCCAAAAACAAGCTGCCACGGCTAAGAAGGAAGAAAAAGGGAAACAAATTATAGAAGAGGAAAGTACTAGCCCACAGTACTTAAGAAGGAGCAGCAGACTCAAAGGAAAGTGGAGGAGAACACAAGTAAAAGGACCCCACTTCATTGACTTGGGTGGGGAAGCACCTGAGAAACCTCAAGTTGGGCATAGTCCACCTCATCCTCTGCCTAATATTGAAGCCAGCCCTTCCGATGTTGATGAAAGCCCTTCTCGGCCAGAACTCGAAGACAATCCTCCTCCTCAACAAGACTTCGAAGCCATCCCGAGGCAAACACCTGAAATTGATCCAAAACAGCAAGAGGTATATGACTACCTCGAATCTTTAGAGAAGACAGCTCCAGGCCCGAGCACACCATCCATTCTGCCTCACATAACACAAGATGCACAGGTTCAAGCTTTGAAATAAGAAGTGTTTGAATTAGAGGTTTTAAATAGGCACATTAAACAAGAAAACGAGGCATTAAAAGAGAAAAGCAAAGTGGACAAAATTATTCATGATAATACCATGTTACATATGGGTTTGTGGGAAAAGAAGAACAAGAAACTAAAGAAAAAGTGAAAAAAGTTGAGCAGGGAATTAATCAATCTCAGGTTCAGATTTTTGATAAGGAAACCCAAGATGGTGGTAGAACCAAGAAAGAAGAGGAGAGGACTCGATGTATTAGCAGAGGCTTCAAAATACATAGACTAAAGGGAGATGACTAAATTTTGGTTGCATGAGGACATGCAACACCTTCACAGTGGGGGTATGTTGAGTCCCAAACTTACACCTTCCCTACATCCCTTTTTAGCCGTTTTCTCCAGTTACCTGAACCTCTAAGCTATCAAATAATTGCATAATAGTTTAAAATGAGTGCATAAATGGTTTCCTAACTATGTTTTGTGACTGCTATTTGGTTTAGATTTTTGTTCAACCAGCTGCGGAATCTGTCACTTTCCGCAGCCAGAATCAGTTTTCGTAGCCTGTTTGTTAAACTATACGCTACAGGTGTCTATTGAAGAACTTAGCCACATGGGCAAGATATAAAGGACGTGGACATGGAACGTACCCCCTTGGTTCAGGTAAATCATCCACAAAAGCCCGCGGTCAAGGTCGGTCAAACAGTGGTCAATACAAGGAGTTAAGCGGTGGCACGACTCTGTTTTCAGCATGAGGAGGATTGCGTGGCAAGGTCCTAAGTTTTAGGAGGTGTGTTAACACCTAGGGACTACTCAGGGACCGAATCCAACAAACCATCTCTTGCGTTTACTGCCCACGGCTACCATGCTGCTATAATTTCGATTCTGGTCTTTTACGTGCTTAGCTATCAGCGCAGACCGTGTTAATTAGTTATGTATTTTCTGCTATAAATAACGCATCTTCATATGCGTATAGGCTAGTAGTTGTTGTGTGTAAAACTTGACTGTTGTACGAGCCTTTGAGCCGAGACTTAGTCTCTATTTCATAACTGCTTTGCAATATATGAGAAGACACTAATTTTGCGTTCAATTTCGTGATTGGTTCTGATTGATCGAGGGTGCAGAGGGCCCCTATACACCAAGGTCCTGTAGTTGATGTATAGCTTTATGTTTTTCTTCATTTTACACTCTTGATACCATAGATATTTGTTGTATATATTAACTTGCTCACGGTGTTTATGTTATTTGTATTTCATGAGTTTCTTTTATGCTTTTAATTGATTGTCAACTGATCAGTGTTTGCATTTCAGGTTCTGATAGGAAGCCCGGGCAGTGCATATAATTTTTTGATGACTAATGACATGATGGGATTATCTTGTCCTACTGTTGATTTGTTTTATTGGTTTTAATTCCAACATTGCTTATTTCTTAGTTTTGCTTTGTTCATTTACTTTTCTGCAAGTTAGTGATTATACTATTCATATCATTCTTCAGTTACCAATGGTGAAGGGATTGTAGAGTGAATGTGTAGCTTAATCTTAGTTTTATTTCATGCAACTTAGATATCAAATCATTCAACTTGTGTATGACTACTTCCTATAGCTAGAGCGAGTCAAATGGCGAGGGGTCAAAAATGAGTTGATGTGATATGATTAGTTTACTTTGCTTACAATCTTTAAATTGCTTTGAGTTCAGTCTTTTCTTTTCTTTATAACAGCAGCAAGGATACTGGGTTCCATAGTCATAGTTCACTATTTTGTTAATTAGAATCTAGGCACATCTTGATTTCATCGTTGTAAAGTTTGAACACCTTTGGAACACTTTGAAGTTTGGAAATTGTTCATTGAATACATTTGTCCATACTCGATCACTAGAATCACCATCTCACACACACCATCTCACATTAGGGAATCAACAAGAAGATAAATCCAAAAACAAACTGAAAACTAAAACGACAAAGAAATAAGAAAATGGTTATCTTGCGTAGATAGTGCACTTCACTTTGACAATTTATGACTCCTAGATTGACAATTTATGAAGCAATTTAGAACACACTAAATTGACCAAACACACACCAGTAGCAACATGAATGTACTAGCATTGTCATGTCGAGTCTTGTCACGAGTCATGTCATCCACATCACTATTGTGGGCCATATTTTTTATCAATGTAATGTAATGTATAATTCCCAGAGACTCACTTGTCATATGAAGAGTCATGTAAAGTTGAAAGGTCATGGAAGTCAAATAGTCATGAGGGAAGTTGAAGAGTCACAGGGGTTAGTTTTACCCTTGGATATAAATAGCCCTCATCTATACATGCAAAAGACTTTTCACCTTGGATCCTCCAACATAGCCTTGAGATTTTGTAATATTTTCTTTGAGGAGTAAGTAGTGGCTTCAACGCCCTATCCATGGGGTTAGAGATATATGGTGTATCAATGTATCTTGGAAATTTCACTTAATTTAGAAGCCTGCTAATATGCCAACATGTTTTCGCATGTGTTGTAACAGATGTAGGTTTTTTCTTGAACACTTGTAATAAATGTTACTTTAACTTTTGTTTAACACTTGAATTCGTTCAGCTGTTCTAATACATATATTAATGAAAATGTGTTGTCTAAGTTTTTAACATTGTCCTTCCTGTTATGGTTACCTCCCAGACATCAGACAAAACCTTTCATGTAAACTCTCTATAACAACTATTGTGCTAACGCGAATTGTCTGTTGAGTGTTGTATGTGCTATATTCCCTTATGTGTTGTGACTACCACATCCATGTGGATTGCTCCTCCAGAACCTGTACATGTCCTGTTATGTTGTGTGTTCCTAATAGAGTTGGGCTTCCTCCCTTTCGACTTGGGACTCACTCTCACCCTCTCTCTACGGTGAAAGAACCTTGACACGAGTAACACTATCAATCACGAGGCACGTGAACCTCACTACTTGAGGACAAAGAAGACCACTCTCATGTGATGATAGGTAAGAGCTAAGGAAAAAATTTAAGATGATGTCAACTAGGCCATCATACTGGATGGGACTCCCACACCAAACAGTGTGAGGTCTAGTTGGGACTTCATACCGGTGTGATCTTCTGAATGTTCGCTGGTCCAACACCGTGAACAAGACTATATTGTTTCTAGTCTCCATGGTAGGGAAAATCTGTATGATATGTGGAAAACATTGACCTAATTGTATCAAAACAGTAGTGACCAAAGGTAATTGGAAGTGAAGGACAAACTTTAAAAAATCAAAATGGAGAAAGGTGAGATGATTCCAAAATACGTGACCAAGTTCACCTAGTGTCGTGATGAACTTGGAAGTGTTGCAATAAAAGTTGCTGAGGATGATATGGTGAGTCTTTCTTTTCTAGGACTCCTAAAGTGTTGGCATAGTTATTAGAACTCTGTCAATGGTTGGGAGAAGCTACCATAATCAGAACAACTCTGGTCGGTTAGATGCAGGAGGAGATTAGGAGGAACACCAGGGATGGCTCCTCATTAAAGACTAATGATGAAGATAATTTTGCCTTAGAAATTAAGGAGAAGAAGTGGAAAGGGGAGGCTTCCCATTCCAAACTAGATCCTTATCATGGAGGTAAGAATAAATACGTGACAAAATTTAGGTGCTTTCATTAGCATGAGTGGGCCATTTTTCTACAAATTGTCCACTCAAGAAGCTGAAGAAGAAGTACTCAGGAGGAGCAACAGTTGAGGCTTTAGCCCCTCAATTCAAATTGGAATTTTCTCTCATTACATGCATGGTGTCATAAATAATGGGAAGTGTATGGTACTTAGACATTGGAGCTTCATTCTACATGACTGGCAACAAAGAGTTATTCAGTGACCTGGAGGAGAAAGATCTCTAGATGCATATCGATATGGGTGACGATGGGAAGTATAGTGTTGTTGGATTGGGCACAATTAATTTTTAGAGGGATCATGGGGTTCCACTCACCTTAAAGAATGTTATGTATTTTCTTGGGCTGAAGAAGAACACGGTATCTTTTTCTATGCTTGAGAATGGAGGCTATGCTGTGATATTCTTGAAAGGAAAGGAATTCCTTCGACACATAGCCATGGGTCCAGTAAAGAAGATAAGGATTTAGGTGAAGAATCTCTATAAGCTAGAGGTAGACAAATATTCTTCTTTGAGAACAAAATATAAAAGGGTGCAAAGACGAGACATTGGTGAGTTGTTGCATAGGCGATTGAGCCACTTGCATCATGGGGCTTTGAAGATATTATAGTAGATCTCTACCGATCTTCCCAAAGGTACGCTTGAGCAAGTTTATACATGCAAGGGGTGTACTTTGGGAAAATACACCAAATATGCCTTTCATGATAGAGACAGTCGTGCAGAGGCTATTCTAGAGGAAGTCCATTCAAATGTGTGTGGACCATTCTCAACAACATCCATGTCGAAACATAGGTATTATGTTATATTTTTTGATGAATTTTCTCAAAAATGTTGGATATTTTTCATGCAGAAAAAGGATCAAACTTTCAAAAAGTTTTGTGAGTTTAAAGAATTGGTAGAGAATGAGATGGGAAAGAAGGTTAAATCTCTATGAAGTGATAATGGTGATGATTATGTCTCAAACACATTTAAGAAATTTTGTGTAGCATAAGGGATTAAATGGGAGTTGATGGCACCCCATAACCCTCAACAAAATGGGGTGGCCGAGAGGAAGATCAAAAACATAGTAGGGGTAGTAAGGGCGATGTTGCATGATTAGGGCTTACCACTAAACTTGTGGGATGAGACATGCAACATAGTGGTTTATGTTCAAAACCATAGCCCACATCAGATACTTGAGATGAAGACACCAGAGGAGACTTATTCCAGTCAAAGGCCAGATGTTGGTCACTTCAGGATTTTTGGTTCATCGATATATTTCCAAGTGACAAAATATGCAAGGAAGAAGCTTGAGACGACAACAGAGTTGGGGATATTTATGGGGTACACTGATACACCTCACAATTATTGGGTGTACTTGTCGACCAACGGGATATCAGTGGTTCGCAGGGATGTCAGATTCGATGAGGAGAAGACTATGTGAATTTCCCTTGAGAGGGAGCTTCGGCTACATGTGGTTAAGGATATTTTAGCTCCCAAGGTTGAGGAGCCTCAAATTGATGTGGAGCAGCCACATGCAGGGTATTCAAAAGTGGAGACATCCACTTAGGCAAAGTCTTCTAGATATGGGAGAAAGTGCACCAGAGAGGCTCACATATTATTTGATGATGCACAGGAGAATGTGGGAGCACCCACTTCTCAACATAGGTAGAGGAGGTCACCTAAGAGGTACAGTGGATACATGGCTGTTACGGGAAAATGTCTTGTGATAGAGCCATATTCCTTTAAGGAAGCAGTGCAGCAACTAGTTTAGGTTGATGCCATGGGGGAGGAGTATGACTCCATACTTCGTAACAATGTTTTGGATATGGTACCAAGACCGTAGGACAACTTAGTGGTGAGATCTTGTTGGCTTTACAAGGTAAATCAAGCTACAAATGGTAGTGTGGAGAACCATAAGGCTAGATTTGTTGCGTGTGACTTTTCACAGGTAAATGAGATTGACTATGATGATACCTTTGCTCTTGTTGCAAGGTACTCATCGATCAGATCTATATTGGCACTATCATCATAGTTGGGTTGGAAAATACATCAGATGGATGTAAAGGTAACCTTCCTTAGTGGCATGATTGAGGAAGAAGTGTACATAGAGCAACTTGAAGGTTTTGAGACCTTTGACCGTGAGTCACATGTGTGTCGGCTCAAGAGAGCGTTGTATGGGTTTAAGCAATCACCCCATGCTTGGTACACCATGATATATAGCTACTTCACCGTGTTGGGATTCAAAAAGAGTGAAGCGGATGTGAACCTGTAACACATAGTGATGGAAGGTAAACTATTGACCATTGTACTTTATGTTGATGATCTCATATTGACAATTGATGATCAGGTGATCAAGTCTTGCAAGGAGGAACTTGCAAGATATTTTGAGATGAAGGACATGGGGTTCATGCATTACTTTCTTGGTATGGGGGTATGGTAGGGGGATGGGGAGTTGTTTATGTCTCAGGACAAGTATACCAATGAGATACTCAGGAGATTCCGCATAGAGAGAAACAAACCCATGGAAACTCATCTAGTAGGTAACTAGAGGAAGGAGGATGCTACTTCAGGGGAAGTAGTGGAAGCTATTATTTACAAGTAGCTTGTGGGTTCACTCATGTACTTGGTGAACACACGATCAGATATGTGCTATGTAGTTATCCATCTTAGTTAGGTGATGGTTAGACCTACCAAGTTGTATTGGAAGGTGACAAAGCATGTGTTGAGATACCTTAGGGGCACTTCTTAGTATGGATTATGGTACAAATGGAGAGAGGGAGTGAAGCTTCAAGGCTTCACTGATGCATATTGTGCAGGGAGTCCATCCAATAGGAAGAGCACATTAGAAGGGATATTCAATATTGGGTTAGCAACAATTTCTTAGTACAGTAGGAATCAAATATCCATTGCACTCAATTCTGTAGAGGTAGAGTACATGGATGTGATTCAGACAACATGTGAGGCCATTTGGATGAGGAAGATCTTGGTTGGTTTGTTTGGTCCACAGATGGATCCAGCTATGATTTATCGCGATTATCAGAGGTGTACCAAACTCTCTGAAAATCCAATTTTTCATGATCGATCCAAGCATATTGATATCTGATATCATCATCTTAGAGATTGTGTATTGAGGTGGATTATGTTGTTATTGTATATTCCCATGGAGGAGAAATTTGCCGACATCTTGACAAAGGAAATGTCAAGATGTAAATTCGCGTTTCACAGAGACAGGATCGGGGTAGCTGATAATCACTTTCTTGTTGAGAGGAAGTGTTGAGAAATGGAAACAAGAAATTCTAGTTTAATTTTCCCTTGAATTAAACTGAGAATTAAAATTGAATTCTATTCTCATAGCAACTTGTAAATAGTAAATTAAGTTTAATTAACTTAATTAGCTTAGGAATTTCGAGTTAGAAGTCTTTCTGTAGTCATGTATATGTTCTCCCTAAGTTTTAGAGGGTGAATATGAGTTAAATTAATTGGAAATTAGATCACTAAATTTACTAAGTTAAGTTCAGTTAAATTAGTTCCAAACTATTGGAGGAACTAATAGAGAGTTAACAGTCAGTTGGTGAACTAGTGCATCCACAAGTGTCACTCTAGTTAACTGAATATTCCTTCATCAGAAACTCATGGATGTCGATTCTAGGAAAGACCTAGTTGAGACTAGAGTGCATGGACAATGTGCTATCAGTTGTATTATTTACTGGAGTGTAAATATCGTGCATGCATCAGAGATTCATCCTATGTTTGGATTGTGCAGTTTTGGAAGCATGAATTCCATTTAAATAGGTGTTATTCATCTTGGGAATTATGCAAGAGTTTAGGGGCTTGGAGAGCTACAAAATTAGCTAAGCATTGTCCAAGAGCTAGTTTGTGAGCTGAGAGAGTTGAGCATACTAGTGCAGAAATTTTCTAGTGAGAACAAGGTTTGTATCTTCAATCATATATTTGATATATGTAATACAAATAGCATGGTTTTGAGCAGTGACTTTCCCCAGATACATCTTGTGTTAAGTTCAATAGATTTATCTTCTTCTTGTTCATATTGTTTTCATCAATCTATTGGCTTTCATTGGTTAAAAGTAGAAGTAGATTCTTGTCTCGTGCCTTAGTATATTGCATGAGCTTGTGAATCTACAAGATTTTCTACATATATGGAGGTCAAATTTGAAGAAGAAGATAAAACCATTACTTTATTATGCTCATTGCCCGAGTCTTGGGATTATTTTGTGACTTATATCAGTTTGAGCACAACTGAATCTCTAGAATTTGATTCTATTGTAGGAGCTCTGTTATTTGAAGAAGTACAAAGGAAGACTAGCATTGAAACTTCCATGCTAGAAGCTATGGTAACCAGAGGCCGGTCTAGGGAGAGAGGAGAAAAATCAAGAATTTTTTCTAGATAAAAGTCAAGAGGCAAGAAGTGTAGTGGAAGTGTAGATCCAAATGTTGCTATTGCCATAAAACTGGGCATCTCAAGAATGATTTTTGGAAAAGAAAAAAGTCTAGTGAAAACCCAAAGAAAGTAGCAAATCAAGTCGAGTCAGTTATGGTTAACATGAAGTTTTTCCTATTGAATAATGTATGATAGATGACACTTTGTCTAATTGCAATGTTTCTCAACATTTTGAAGATTAGTTTCAAATTTGATATATTACGAAAGTCGAATCTAATTAATGTATCGGAATTTATTAAATAATTTTGATATTTATACAAAACTTATTTTTTTAAATGTATTTTGTATGTTATTAATAATGTAATGTTCATATCATTTATGCAAATTTTTACTATAACTTAAAATTTTGTGAGAACAGATCTATTTTTTAAACACATTTTTTTCTAAAATATTATCTTACCATTTATCTTATAATTCATCGTAATTAAATAAAATAAATAAAATAATTATATTCATAAATATATTTATTATATAATAATTATATTAATAATTTAATAAATTATATTATATAAATTAATATTATAAATATATTATTATATATATAATAATTATTATTATTATTGGATACGAAATTTAAAGTACAATTTTTTCAATCTCAAAATCTTATCGAGCTATTTTTAACTTTTTCAAGCGATTCCTAATAAATACATTAATATATCTATATTTTGTATTAACTTATAATGTTAATAACACGTGTTAAGAAAAACACAACGCTAACCAGCACATTATTGTGCATTTTTTTGTATCATACGCTGACAAAGGTACATTATACACATTTATCACTATTCACTCAAAATTTTGCAAATATAAACCAAATAAAATTATGCATTTGTGAATAAGACATTTATTAACGTGACATGTTTAGTATCATGATATCATAAATAACATCTTGATTATGTCATGCATGACGTCATATATCACCTCTTTTATGTCATGCATGACGTACGTCATATATCTACCTCTTGATTATGTCATGCATGACGTATCTAATTCAATTATTAAAAAGGATGACGAACAACATCCACGTGGGGCAGGTGCCGTCACTATGATGTGACACCGTTAAACACCCGTCACTCATCTCTTATTTTATCTTATGCGAATGAATGATACAAGATATTAAATTTGGTGAACACTATCATTAGTTCAGATTTGCAATCAAAATGAGTAAGACAAAACTAGAATAGGGTTAAACAATGTCATAGTTATAAAACAACCTTTCTTTCAAACTATCAATTAAAAATTAACTTATGATAATTTAAAAAATAATCATTAAATAATTGAATAAATAAAAAAAATTATCCCACCAAACATATAAGAAGTGTGATGAGGCTATAATGTGTGTGGAGGTGCAGAAGTACATATGTGTGCAAAAGGGGAACATGTGGATGGGAATGCGTTATGCGGGAGAAACATGTGTCGAGGAAATGTTAGATTTGTATTCTTCCACGTAAGTGTAATGCTAGCATATATATGCATGCTTATACATAAATATGTCAAAACTGCATTTGCTTAATTGTTTTACTTTGTTAAATTTTATGTGTGTGGAAGGAAGATTACATTTTTTTTGTTGCACACATTCTCCTTCGCATATTTTCCTTCCATATATTCAAGTGTTGCATTTAGCTTATTGTATTAAAAAACAAGTGTACCATTTAATGTAATTTTTAATAAATAGTTTTGAGTGTAAAAAGGTTTCAATGTATATTAATGATTTGAATGTATGTTAAAGGAAGTTGGTGTTTGTAAATAGAATCATTACATTTAAGTAATAGGTTCTCTTCTTTACATTGAAAATTATTTTTATATGCAAATAAATATTGCATGCAAGGCAATATGTGATGAATAATTTTGAATATTAAAATGTTTTAATGTATATTAATAATGTGAATGAATGTTATATAGTGTTGGTGTTACCATTTGGATTAATGACATATTGAACCTGAAAATGTCAATGACATTAGAAAATATAATTTTGTTTCCATTCACATGTATTGTTGTTTTTATTTTGAGAACAATTACTAAATGAATTAGACAACTCATGTCTTAAATTATCTACCTCACAACTATTTTTTCAAGAAATTTAAATCGTAAGTAAAGCTACTAGCAACAAAATGGTAGCACATCCATCTATCATATGAGATAGTACAAGTTCTCTCAGTTGTGTTGAAGGTTGAAACAACAATAATGGCAATTTTTTATATTGCTCTAACAATTTTGTAATCTTGGTTCAAAATTTGGAATTTTGATTTTTCTAACCTTGCTTAAGAATTTGGAATTTTTTTTTTTTAAATATTAATTTGGAATTTGTAATTTTGATTTTGTAAAATTTGAAATGGAAATTGCAATTTTGATTTGTTAAAATATTGAAATCTTGAATTGAAATTAAGGTGATTTTTTCATGCATGGAATTAAAAATAGTTCATCCATGTGTGGAAAAAGTGTTGTGTGGAATGATGTGTTTCTCCTTCCACACACATCCCTAGTTATGCATCTTTGGACACATTCACCATCCACACATTTCTTTTAAAACACACGAGACTGGAAACCAATTCAAATGTATATTAATCAATCTCAAACAATGATGTACAATGTGTACATATTAATACATACAAGAAATAGTTGAATTAGTTCTGGAGAGTTCTTGGACTCCAATAACTATCTAAACCGACCCAAGGTTAATCCTAAGGGTTAAATATATAACATTCTCCCCTTTATTCAAAGGGATGTACCAAAGTCCAAGAATGAGAGCTAAAAATGCAGAAATGCATCTCAGCCAAGAGCTGAATGTCTCTCAAGAAATGGTTTTTAAGGATAACCATAAACCAATATGGGAGAACTCAAAGTCTCAACCAACACCAACTGGAACCTTCATAAAAGTTCTCAGAACAACAAAAATTGTGGTTTTAAGGTGACCACAAACTTTGCAACTATCACAATAGTTCCTCAAACAATTCCAAACATGGAAGTGCTCAATCAACTCAACTCCGACTCAGGCTCGCTTGACATCTCAAACTCAAACCTATAGCAGATCATAAAAAATTCCCCCCTTGTCGGATACAAGGTGAGAAGTACTCTTCATTGCTGCAAGGTTGGCCATCACTCTCAAACATATCCTTCGGTATGCCCTGTAAATCTTCTTGGATGTTTTCGTTTAATCCCAAGAAGTAATCCATCCAAAATTTACCTTCGCTCTTGAAATAGTCTTCTTTTTGGAACATCTATTTGTATGATGATTTCACTTTCCACAATTCTCACACGGGTGAATATCAAAACACCGATCTTTCACATGTCCAACTCTGTTACATTGCTTCCATTTATCAACCTGTTTTGGAATAACAATGTCCTGAAATCCAGTGCTTCAGAATTGTATAGGTTTAGAAAAATATGGAATTTGAAAAGATACATCCAAAATATCCTTGTTGTAACCCAAACCAATTATGTGTTTATTGTGTGTAATCTCTTCCCATGTTCTTATACAAGTTTTGGTAATGACGTGCTTCACATTTGTATGCAAATGACTCTTGCATACACTTGCCTGAACATGAATTTCTGTTGCACCCAAATTTTCTCCTAAAACCACTTCATTACTCTGATCATTCTTTGACTGATGATCAGGCTCCAACAAACTATTATTCTAGATAAGAACATGTTCATAATTCTTCTTTTGTAATTCATGCAGTTCATCTCGCTGACACTTGGACTCTAGCTCCGAGAATTCAATTGTGCTTTTAGCATTTTGTAAACATGATTTGATGTTAGAGAGCATGTCCTTGTTGACTTGGACACTGTTATGAATAATAGATGACATTACATTGTTCAATAACTGTATAAAATCATCGAGTTTGGCCATGTTTTCCAACAATCAACTTTGAAAAAAGGGTATCATCTACCACCGAAAATGCACCCAATTACAATATAATTTTACAAGTAATAGTGATTGATATAATATGAGATGAAGGGAAGGCCTTCACGTACATAAAGCCAGTGATACTATAAGGCAATGACACTTCTTTCTTCCTCATAAATCACTTCTCAAATACTTTCACCAAAAATATGCCAGCGGTTTACAATGTAAATTCAACAAAAATAAAATTAAAAATGCTCAATGAAAAACTTTTAAAGTGAAAATAATTCAAGCATATCTTGTTGCCAATGTCACCATTTCAATATGAAAATTTAGCCATATCTCGAAAACACCTTTTATGCATGGAATATTTAAACAACTTTCAAAAAATGTCTTCACAAGGATTTGAACTTATAACCTTGTAATTTTTTACATAACAAATTAGTTCTTCTAACCACAATGTCCTTTTCCATTTCCTTTTCTTGATTTTATATCCATAAAGTTTGTTATTTAAAATTCAACAAAATCAAAATCAAAACTTGATGTCATTCTTGTGTTACCCAACAAAGTTGCGAAAACTCATTCTCACCACTTTTCACCAATCAAAATTACTTCATAAATGAAGGCCAAGCTTTACCACTTCATTCAAACAACCCGAGTGATTCAAATGGGATTTATGATGAAGTAAAGAAAAATATCACCACAAGACTTGAAATTGTTATCCTTTGCATCAATTCACATGCCGAAAATTGCATATATCATTTAGATTTATAAATTTCAAATACTTCTCAGGATTACTGAAATATATCATTTTTTCATCCATGAATGCTTATTAATTACATACTTAATTAATGTTAAAAGAAAAAAAATCGCAATGAAAAATTTTCAAGTATAACAACATTACTATGAAACTTTAGGCATGTATCAAAATTCTTCGATCTAAATCTTTAAGATGCTGAAGGAAAATAAGAACAAAATTTTTTCATAATCAAACCTGTAACTCCTGTAATAAACCTTTGTTGTACCACTTCACCATGACCCAATAAACTAGATTTACTTGTTCAATTCTCTTTCTCAAAGCATGGAGTTGTGGTGCAAGCATATCTTCTTTAAATGATGTCTGCCATTTCTTTTGCATCTTCCTACAAATTCAAACATCATATAGTGAGGACGATTCCATGGCCTATGTGAGTCTCTTTGTTGCAAGCTTCACATAGTGAGTTACTCACCGGTCTGAGATTTCGCTGCAAAATTCTCGCAGTCCCCTTCACACTCGACTGCAATCTACATCCACTGCATATATAAACTGACAAAATCTCCTTTTTATATACATTAATTGAATGATGAAATGAATTGTGAAACAACAATTATACATATGTGATTGGCACATGATCAGTGTTAGGGTCCCACCCTAACCCCCTTATTTATGAAATAGGATCGAATCATAGTTATAGTTAAGTAAAGAGTCAATAAAGCCCATATTAATAATTGTAAGTGGTTAAGCCGCATTTAATAAAGGGACCACAGTTAGTTGCAAATGGGCCATGGTATTAGATAGATGGTATTAATAAGAACCCTGGTATTACCCCATGGTATTGCATGTATGAATCCTATATAAAGGATAGTGACTCCCCTCGAGGGCATCATGTCTTATTTTGTAATCGAGCTCGGCTCTATCGGAGGTGGCCCCCTCGAAGAGGCAAGTGAACATTGCTTTCTAAATAATAAAATACTTGTTGTTATTTCTCATTGTTCTATTTTTTGGGTATATTTATTTCCATATTTGGTATTCTAGTATCATCTTGCAGGTTAAGAGCATAACAAGTGGTATTAGAGCACTTTCCAGGGCCGGTGGGATCTCCAATTTTTAGCATTTTTTTTTTTTTTGCTAGAGACGTGTTCTGGCATCTTTAAACCATGGGATCTGTTGTTGAGCGCATAAACCTGCAGATTTTGGGAGGCATGCATGTAGGAAATACAAGGGGTGGTCATGCTTGTTGGACTCCCTTGTAACCCTTGTGGGTACCCCTTCGAGTAGTAGCACATTAGACAAAATCGTGCATGGACTGTCTTCCAAGTACCCTCTAGGTATATCGGAAGCCCCCTAGCTCCCTTGAAACCTTGCCATAGATAATTGTCGATCGTTTTGCTGCTACAGTACACTAAGAACAGCACTCAGAGAGATTACTCGCACGTACGATAGGGTAGTCGGGTTGTATAGCTAAGGGTATGGTTGATCCTTCTTGGTTAGTGCCCTGAAAAATTGGGTTGAGTACTACTGTTAGACCCTTATGTATATTGTGATTTGTAGCACCTGACACTCCTGGAGAGCATAGTTCCCTTCTCTATCTCTAGATCACGCATAATCTTTACCAGATCAGATCTTGCAAGTGGGGTTTTGTTGCAGCAGCAGCAATTAGTTCTGTCGTTCAGATCTATCAGAACAACCATTTGGATCTATTAGATCCATCAGATCCGTAACAGCAATCAGTTCCACCATTCAGATCTATCAGATCAGCCATTCAGATCTCCCAGAACCATCAGATTCGCCATTTAAATCTGAGTAGTTGTGTGGGTTCGTATACCTGGGCATGATTTTCATAGGACTTTTGGCAGCATTGACATTTTTGGGATTCGACTACTACAGTATTCTTAAGCAAGGAGTAAAACTTCGTTCGAGCGGTCCCAAAATTTCTAGTACATTGGATCGGTCAATGGTAGAAACTAGAGCCCAAGCTATGGTGATTGAGAGGATCGACAAACTTGAAACAACATTGACTGAGATCGACTGAGATCATGTCGTTGATGCAGAACTTAAATACAACACTCTCTAAGGGCAAGGTGGAGGCACACGAAGATGCATATATTGGCAATGAAAATAGTGAGGGTGAGTCTAGCCAATTGCTTCACCTCTTGGGCACCCACCAACAATCCCATCTGCGACCACCCATGCTGGACATGTGCAAATTTGATGGCTCCCACCCGGTTGCATGGATAACATAAATCGAGCAATATTTCAATTTGAATTACATCTTGGATAGTGCGATTCAGCTTAGTGTGGGTATCATGTACTTGGACAATGAAAGATGGCAATGGTGGAAATAGCATCAACGTTGCTATGGAAGGCCCTTGACGTGGGAGACATTCAAAAAAGCTCTAATGGATCGCTTTGACGATGAATCTGACTTTTTGGGTCATCTTACTAAGCTCCAACAAAAAGGAATAGTGAATGAATATATTGCAGTCTTTGAAGCCTTAGCTTTCCACACTAGAGGTCTACACAATGAGTTCTACACGGAATGTTTTGTCAGTGGTCTCAAGGAATCCATACAAGCCCACGTCCGACTGCACCACCCTAGCTCATGGCTACATGCTTGTAGGATAGCTTGTGAAGTCGAACATGCATTGGCGGCCCAGTCTAATCGCCCAAATTTCATCACCAAGGGTCACCCCCCATAGGCTCAAAGCACTACCCAGACACTCAAGGTCAAAAGGTGTCACCAGTAGAAATGGCGGAAAGAAGAAAGAAAGGATTATGTTACTACTGTGATGAGAAATACTCCCCTGGGCATAAATGCAAGGAGCCCAAATTTTTTCAAATTGATGCTACTGATCATAGTGCATCGAAGGAAGCCCCACCACTTGAGAAACTAGAGGAGGAAGAAGAGGACAACTAGCAGGATAATGTACCTAAAGAAACAGTTATCTTGTTGCATGCTTTGGCAGGGATTTCTTCGCCTCAAACTCTCAAAATCAGAGGTTTTATTAAGCATTGACTAGTAGTAGTCTTGATTGATTGTGGAAGTACACATAATTTTATCCATCAAAGAATTTTGCAAGCAATGCATTGTTTTGTCCGAGCAATTTCTAACTTCCAGGTCCAAATTGCTGATTGGGGAACAATGAAATGTGAAGGCCACTATGAAAATGTCAAACTTCAAATGGGAGATTATCAATTAAAGACCTATATGTTTCCCATACACATGGGAGGGTGCGACATTGTCCTCGGTGCTGAATGGCTTCGCACACATGGCCCAATCACAATGGATTTCCAGGAGTTATATATGAGCTTTAAGTAGAACAACCACACACATACCCTCTGCGGACTCCAGGCGAGAGCTCCCTCTATCATCAGCTCACATCAGATGGAAAAATTGTTAAAAATGGGCTACCATGGAGTTATAGCTCAATTTAACGCCATCCAAGCCTGCGAACCCAATCCTGTTCATATTCATCCTGAGATGCAACAGATCTTAAACAACCATATGCCAGTCTTTGACAAGCCTCATGAGCTTCCACCCTCGAGAGGGGAACATGATCATAGCATTACTTTGGTCCTAGGGGCCCAACCACCAAATGTGCACCCATATAGATATATGTTTTCCCAAAATAATGAAATAGAAAAAATAATGAAGGAACTCTTGGAAGGAGGCATCATTCATCCCAACATCAGTCCTTATTCATCACCGGTGGTCATGGTGCTCAAGAAAGATGGGGAATGGCATATGTGTCCAGACTTTAGGGCCCTTAATAAGTTGGCAGTCACAGATAAATTTCCCATCTCGGTTGTTTATGATTTGTCCGATGAACTAAATGGGGCTCAATTCTTTACTAAGTCGGACCTTTGCTTAGGCTACCACCAAATTCGCATGAAAGAAGTAGTTATTCCAAAGACTGCTTTCCAAACTCATGAAGGCCATTATGAGTTCCTCGTCATGCCATTCGGTCTTTGTAATGCCCCATCCACTTTTCAGAGCCTTATGAACCACTTGCTCAAACCATATCTCAGAAAATTTTTCCTTGTTTCTTTTGATGACATCCTCATCTACAATCACACCTGGGTCGCACATCTTCAACATGTAGACTTGCTCTTGCAACTGCTCCACAAGCATAAATTATTTGTCAAGATGTCCAAGTGTTCTTTTGGTATGGATGAAGTTGAGTACTTGGGCCACATTGTGGGGCGTGAAGGTGTCAGGGTGGACCCCAAAAGGATCTAGGCAATGTAGGGTTGGCCTCAACCTGAGAGATTGAAGAGCCTGAGAGAATTTTTTGGTCTCATAGGTTACTATCGCAAATTTTTCTGCAATTATGGTCACATTTCTAGGCCCCTCACTCAACTCCTAAAGAAAAATTCATTCCTCTGGAATGATGAAGCACAATAGGCCTTTACAGCTCTCAAACATGCAATGTGTTCCACTCCAGTCTTAGCACTACCTGACTTCACCAAATCTTTTGCGATTGAATGTGATGCTTCGAGTACAGGTATCAGGGTAGTCTTAATGCAGGAAGCTCAACCCATGGCCTTCATGAGCCAACAACTAAGTAGGAAGAATCTGGGAAAATCTACTTATGAGATGGAGATGATGGCCATCTTACATGCAGTAGATACCTGGTGACCATACTTATTGGGGCGACGTTTCCAAATCCGCACAGACCATCGAAACCTTAAATATTTTTTGGATCAACACGCATCGTCATCACAACAAAATAAATGGCTTTCCAAAATGCTGGGATATGATTATGAGATAATTTAAAAGAAAGGGTGCAAAAATATTGTAGCAGATGCATTATCTCGCCAATTTGAGGAGGAAAGTACTCTGCTCGCAATTTCCCTTCCCATTCCAGAATGGATTGAAGAGGCTCGCAAGGAATGGTTTTAAAACCTTGGCTCTCCCAACTCATTCATCAATTGCAGGCAGATCCAAATTCCACAGCGGGCTACTCATGGTAGGATGAGATTCTTTGCTACAAGGACAGAGTCGTAATATCACCAACATCCACCCTCAAAAGCTGCATTTTGGCGGAGTTTCACTCATCTCCCACTGCAGGACATTTAGGCTTTCAGAAGACGTATGCTCACACTCGAAGATATTTTTTTGGACAGGCATGAAAAAGGACAATATTACTTTTATAGCTGAATGCGATGTTTGTCAACACCACAAAGGAGAAACAGTCAAATCCCCAAGCACATTACAACCATTGCCCATCCCAGCCTCAATCTGGACAGAGGTTTCTATGGATTTCATTAAGGGTCTTCCAAAGTCAAGAAATAAGTCAATCATCATGGTGCTTGTGGACAAACTTTCTAAGTATGCTCATTTTTGCACCCTACCCCACCCTTTTACAATGACTTTGGTCACTCAATCTTTCATGGATAAGATCTTCAAATTGCATGGCACACCCACGTCTATTGTGTCTGATCGTGACCCAGTCTTCACCAGTAACTTTTGGTAGGAACTCTTCCAGCTACATGGTACCCAACTACAACTCAGTACTTCTTATCATCCACAAACTAATGGTCAAACTGAAGCAGTCAACAAATGACTAGAAACATATCTTAAGTGTTTCACTTCAGAAAAGAAACATCTCTGGGTATAGTGGTTACCTCTAGCTAAATGGTGGTATACCAACAACTATCATGCCACCACCAAAATGAATCCATATGAAGCAATTTATGGTCAACTCCCTCCTTCCCCTACTTATTATATCAAGGAATGCTCGAAGGTACAAGCAGTGGATCAACTCATACAGAACCACACAACCATGCTAGCCCACCTTAGAGAGAATCTTCATCAAGCTAAAAACCGCATGAAGTAACAAGTAGATCAACATCGCTCATAATGCCAATTTCAAGAAGGGGATCAGGTATTTTTGAGGTTGAAACCATATAAGCAAACATCGCTCAAAGACAAGGGGTGTCAGAAACTATCTCCAAAATTATATGGACCGTATGGACCATATCAAGTACTTCTGCGCATTGGAGAAGTTGCCTACAAGCTAGTTTTGCCACCTACTGCCAACATCCATCTAGTTTTCCATGTCTCATGCCTCAAGAAAGTGATTGGGAGCAATTATAGAATTCAAACCAATCTACCTGAACTAGATGAAGAAGGGTCAATCTGGGTCCAACCTAAATAGGTTCTTGATACACAAGAAAGGCACCTGCGTGGCCGCATGATCAAGGAAGTCCTCATAAAGTGGAAAGACACCTCTCTGGAAGATGCAACCTCGGAACCAACCACTATTCTTCAGTAGTTTCCACATCTTCAACCTTGAGGACAGGGCTATTCTTATGGGGAAGGGCATGTTAGGGTCCCACCCTAACCCCCTTATTTATGTAATAGGATCGAGTCATAGTTATAGTTAAGTAAAGAGTCAATAAAGCCCATCTTAATAATTGTAAGTGGTTAACCCACATTTAATGAAGGGACCACAGTTAGTTGCAAATGGGCCATGGTATTAGATAGATGGTATTAATAAGAACCATGGTATTACGCCGTGGTATTGCATGTATGAATCCTATATAAAGGATAGTGACTCCCCTCGAGGGCATCATGTCTTATTTTGTAATCGAGCTCGTCTCTATTGGAGGTTGCCCCCTTGAAGAGGCAAGTGAACATTTCTTTCTGAATAATAAAATACTTGCTGTTATTTTTCATTGTTCTATGTTCTGGGCATATTTCTTTGCATATTTGGTATTCTGGTATCGTCTTGTAGGTTAAGAGAATAAAAGTAGTATCCTGTGTGTCCCAAGGTAGCACGAAACTATCTAACACTTTGCGGTGCTTCCAAATTTAGAATTACTGCAATCTTTGCAGGGTCCACCATCAGCCCTTGTTTGCAAACCACGTGTCCCAACAGGTGTCCAAAGGGAACGAGGAATGTGCACTTATTAAGGTTTAGCACAATCTAATGTCATTGGCAAGTATCTAGCATCAAGCATAAGCTTGCTACATAGTGTTTAACTAATCCAAAGAAAGTCCAATCATCCAGATAGACCTCCAGGAACTTGTAGATGTATTCTTTCAATGCGACAACAACGATGCGCGAAAAGATGGCAAGCACATTCTTTAATCCAAACGGAATAATGGTTTATTGAAAACATCCCCATTCCGTTGTGGAGGTCATCTTGCTCCTGTCTTCCGACATGATTTTGATCTGGTGGTACCCTGAGAACCGATCCGTGAATGAGTATGCTTCTTGTCCACCAATGTTTTCCAATACTTCATCTGTGAACAGTGTCAGGAATGGGTCGTGTACATAGGCATCATTCAGATTCCTAAGGTCCATGCATATTCTTATTTTTCCCTTTTGCTTTTTCTCCTGCACTACCATAGGGCTCACCCAGTCAAATTCTTCCACCGGCTCAATAATTCTGACTGTGAGCATTTTATCTAATTCTATGTGGACTTTTTCCTTGTACTTCGGATTCAAGCTGTAAGGCTTATGCTTGACCGGCTTCGCATCGGGTTTTAGGGTGAGATTCATCATCCCTAAGTCACCAACAATCCCTTTTAAATCTGTAATTTTGGTCAGGAATAAGTCTTGGTATTCGCAGAGTAACTTAGCAACCTTATCCACCATGGCATCATCCCAATAGTAACAGAGCGTTGCATACTTTGGTTCTGCCTTTGTCCCAATGTTTACTTGCTTCATTCTTAGTGGCACGATGATATTAGGATCCTCAATCAATGGTCCTCAAACCTCATGGAAGCCTTTAGTTTCGAGAATGTTAATATTTCGTGGGTACTCATCATCCTCCTCAATATTTACATTGTAACACTCCAGCGTGCAGCTCAGCTGTGTTGCCCATTCTAGCTGAAGCACTTCCATTGGCTCCTAGGGTATTTTGAAGATATATGCTTTTACTGCTTATAGCGCATCATCCATAGTATCCCACCAATGATCTTCAAATGTGAACGTTAACAGGAATCCGTCGTGCAAGATGTCCCATTCGCTTGTGCCATGGTGGAGCTTTGTCTCAATATACCAATTCATGGGTATGAAATCTAGAGTATGACAGAACAAATGCACCCATTTAGGTTGTGGGTCTTCCCTATAGTCCTTGGTCCATTTCGTGAGGTGTGTACATGGATCATCCCATCTGTCATACTTGTCTGCTAACTGCATCTGCGGTTTCCCAAATCATAGGTGCATCATCCTTCTGCATTCGCACCGGTCCTCAAAACTTCTTTAATGCATACCCCATCATCTTGTCGGTGTAGCACGTAGTGCCCATTTCGAAGCATCAAAATGCTGCTGTTCTAGCACTTCTCTTCGAAATTTGTTTAGGAATTCAACCACTACTATCAACCCATCATACATAGGCCAATCCCTTACCTCTGTTGTGATGTAGTGCAGTGATATTACCATCATGTTGCAATTGAGCATGGTTACCTCGTGTAACTGGTTCTGCCATCGTTCTATTTCCTCATCTGAATCCAATGTGTAGGAGCTTTTGCGCTCCCACGAAATCCTACCATCCGTTGTTAGATTCACACAGTCGTGCTCCCATGTGGTGATTTTGTAGATATAGTCTAGATCATCATTGCTCTCGTTGTCGCATATTGGCTTTATGTAGCGTGATCCTTCTACAAGGTCTAAAGGTACCACTACAGATAGTGACTTTTTCTCAAAAATAATTTTGTGCTTCTTCAAGTTTATCACTCCATTCATATTAGTGGTCCAATCTATTCCTAGTAGCGTGGGATAGGGATTGTTGTTGTCAAAAATTTCTATCACTTTGAAATCTATAAGCGCGGTCACTCCTTCAATGTCTACCATTATTCCATGCAATCTTCCCATCGGTAGGATCTTCTGCTGGTTTGTCATTCCCAATTGAATAGGAGACCATTGCAATGCGAGCCTACCCATGCGCTCCCATGTTTGCTTTGGTAGTACGTTCATGTTCGATCCTAAATCCATAATCACTTGATCCATTTCATATTCCCTGATTTTCACAGTCAACCTCATTTCCCTTCTTGTTCATGATGTGTGATTTCCGAGCTTCCAGACTAAGTGCGGTTCTCCTCACCCAGTGCACCTAGTGATGAGTTCCTATAGTCCCTTCACAACCTTGTTGTCATGTAGCAGCTTCATGCATGTCTCTAGAAAGGTAGTTAGTATTGAAGGATCCATCTCTGGTTCTAGTTGATCCTTACTACCTGAAGTGGAGGCCTCTGTGAAGCTCTTCTTAGCTTCCAGGAATGTCTCCTTTATGCACTCCAAATCGAATTTTGGTTCCTTTGTAAGCGCCTTGTGAACCCAAGAACTTTCTTTGGGTTTCTTACCCTTATCATCTCTTGTCGTGATACCACTTTAGAGCATGATGTTTACATTTAGGTCCTCTTTGCGCGGCTCAGACCTCATTATTTGTAAATTTTGAGTCGGGGGAGGCTGGAGTATCCCTTTATCATGCAGCCTCACTATCACTATAGGGAAGTTGTCCATCTCATGATCAAAATGAGTACAATATAAACATGATACACTCATCAGATTTGTATAATCATGGGCATAATGCCTTGGCCCTCCACAATTGTAACAAATCAGTTGTCCATGACCCCTTCCTAGTCTCATTCCACCTTGACCTCGTCTGCGCCCTTGAAATCCAATGCGTGGCATCCCTACATTTTGATCAAGGGCTCACATTTTAGTATGCAATCTGTAGGTAGGAGTTCGATCCATCATTAGTTCATAACTTCTGTAGGTGGACTCATCATAGCCTATCGATCTGCAAAAATTGCAGAACAATTGTTGGGACATCTGTGTATACTTTTGTAATAGATGGAAATTATCTGTAGCATGTTCTCCTCCTATCTGACAAATTGCATACCATAATGCAGGCGTCAAGCTCGGTCCTATTTGTGTCTCTGGTCTTAATGGCATCAACCCTCCTCCCACCAAGTAGTTTGTGAAGACTAGACAATGGTCCTTGTCATGTCCTTGTCCCTTGCACTTTATGCACCATACCTCCTTGCATGCCTCTGGGCGAGTTGTCCTATCCTGTTTCAAACTCTACATTTCTAAACATAAATTTTTTAGTTTCACATTGATTTGTTGGACTCCCAAACCAGGATCTTGTATCAGGGTCTCGTGCAGTCTCATTGCAATCTCCAAAGCTTCGGCCTGGGTGGATAACTTCTGTTGTGACAGTGTGGTCCTTAGATGCGGCGTTAGTGACACTACAAACCATGTGCATTGTTGCCCATATTTCAAGGTCATGTTGGCTTCGTGAATCATACCCTTCAGTCTCTGATCCAACTCCCAGGGGGTCTTGCCTGGAAGCATCATGATCTCCTTAAACCTGATAATCGACTATGTCTCCAATTTCGGCCTGCTAAATTCCCTGTTCAGCGCAGCTTGGATATATTCAATCCCTGTGTTTGGATTGTCACTGGAGTGCTTAATGTACCATGTCAGTGTGTGATCCTCCTGTTAGTGTCAGTGTTTGAAGCCTTCCAGCAGTGATCAAACATGCTCTTACAAAGTGGTCTTATGGTGTCAAAGTCAAATTTTATCATTTCAGTGAGTCTTCAAGTAATATTTGGTCACTAGGTATTAGGTCTAGGATTTATTTTCACTCCTTCCAAAGTTTTCCAAGTGTCAGTCCATGTCACCATTCAGCTGAGTGTACCATCATTCAAAGATTTTTCATCATCATTTTAGGTTCCAATGGGTCATTTTACAGCTTGTTCGTGCTTCGGTTGTGCTTATTTAAGGCTCATTTCCCTCTCCTAGGGTTTTGAAGGTAATTTTTCTTGGATGGTCAAATCATCAACAAAACTTGTATCTTGATGCTCATACACCTTCCCCTATCCTTAATGTACCTTCTTAAGCACTTCCCATCACTGATATCCCTCAAATTCATCATTTTCCCACAAACCCTAGCTTATTGCTACAATTTGACAATTTTGTAGGCTAGGCTTTTGTTTTGCCATTTTGGACCCCTTCCCCTCACTAAATATTTGAAATTCCACTTTCCCCTACTTCCTAACATCCCTCCCTACTTCCCAATTTTTTTTCAAGAATTTAGAAGCCCATTATCCCCTTCATTTCTACAAATCCCCTATTCCACACATCGGGATAAGTTTTACTCAAATGATGTTTCTGAAAAATAGAAGATGAATTTGACAAAAGTACGAGAGGTTTTTTTCCATCATTGACCCAAGACAAAAATCCTCTTTCCATTTTTAGACAGGTTTCATGGTTTGGGAGAAATTTCAAAAACATCATTTTCCTCAGGAGGGTTGATGCACATCTGGAGTGACCTTGGTAAAATCAATGTTTCTCCTAGATGGAATGACCAAATGACTTTCTTGATGAGTCAAATCATACATAGACACAAATATATTTCCAATTAGCTATCATGAGCTCAATTTGGAGTTGAGGAAGACCTTCAAAAGTTGACTGCAACAACACTATGCATTTTGGAAGCCTCATTCTGCACATTTTGACCAGCCTTGGGAGATTGGACTTTTGGCAGGGAAAATGAACTCCAAATTGAAAAATTCAAGATGTTCTAGAAATTATAATTGAAAATATTTCCAACAAGCTATCTCGTGCTCAATTGAGATACCGAGAAGACCTACAAATGTGTCCTAAAAAGTGCACTTTGCACCAAAGTCCGACACTATGCACCTAGGTTTTTCCTGCAGTGTAAAATTGAACTGGAGCTACGCACTTGGGTGAGTGGGCTACACACCTGGAAGCTACACTCAAAATTGTTCCAAATATCATCAAATCACCTCAAAACTTCCAAATTTCTTCTTTGCAAGTAAGTGACACAATCACTCTTGTTGGAAAGAGGTTGTTGCATCAGTCTTTGGTGATTTTGTCTCTCAAAAAGTAAAACCCTATTTTTCACTAAACTATATCCTATATCTTGAAAGCTCACTCATTTATGGTTGTCCTATATCATCTATTTGATTTTCCCTAAACTCTATTCCATCATATATTTTCCCTAAATCCCATTGTCACATACATTCTCCCCAAACCCTACAAGCCCTACTCACATCACCAAACCCAACCCACTCTCCCTAAAACCCCACTCATCCCTAAACTCTATTCAACATACATTTTCACACTCCCTCTTTCATACCCTCTACCCATTTCATTCCTTCACCTTATTTCCACACTATTATCCATCAACATCCATATACAACCACATTTTGTAAAACCAAAGGAGAACAATGGAAAGAGACACTTAGTGATAGTTCCATGGAGAGACATAAGAAACAAAGCAAAGGCAAAGAGAAGATGCATGAGGATGATATAGATGATGAACAAGAAATAGAACAAATAGTTGGAGGGTAAGCAAAGCCTAATGGAACTTGAAATTTTGAAACTTAAGAGGTAAAATGACAAAGAGGACCTTGTCACTTCGACTTCCATTGAGCAAGAGATTGAACATGACTGAGAAAATTGGATTGAGAAGGTCAAAATGCATCTTGAGGGTCTGATCAACAAGGCCAACAGGGACAATAGAATGCAATATGATAATCAGGAAGCTTAAGGCTAGGTTGAGGAAGGCCTTTAGGAGCAAAACAAGTTGAAAATCTTGGTTGAAGCCTCACTAGCCCATCAAAGAAACTAATGAGGGAACCTTGTGCCAAATCTGGGCAAGTTTTGGTGTGTTTTTGTCATTTTGAAATTTTGAAATTTTCCAACATAGAAAATTGCATTAGGTGCGTAGCGCCACTGGTGCTACACTTTTTACTGGAGGACATTTTGGAGAAATGGTTTGCATATTTGGATTCAAAATGATGAGAACATCAATCCCTAAAATTTTCAACAATTTTGGAGCAAATAATGGTCACCTAAAGGTCAAAAAACCATCAAAAAATGACCTCTCTGCCTCTTTTTGGACACACAGGAAGCATCCTTGGGAGATTCCACTTTTGAGAGGGCAAATGACCTCCAAATGAAAAACTTCAAGATGTTCCATAAACTAGACAGGAAGTCCTTTCCAATGAGCTATCTTGGGATTAATTGGACTAAGGGAAAGGCCTCCAAAATCATTTGAGAAGTGGTGCTACGCACTTGGCCAGTGGCGCTACGCATAGAACTAGTTTGCTCAAAAATCCAAATTTCGCCTAGCTTTTCTACAAGTTGTTTTTTTCTCTAATTTTGGATGAATTTTTGATTATAAATGATTCTTTTCTATGTAAATTTAAATGTAAAATTACCTTAGAGGGTAGATTCATCATTTTGAGGTGGTTTGGGGGTCAATCAATTAGTTTCCATGGTTTTAGAGGCAAGCTGTTCCACTGTCTATATTCTTATTCCTAGTTTAGATATGGTTGAAACAGTCCCTTATGTCTTGGATTCAATGCCTAATGGATAGCATAGGTGGTTTTGATGTCTATATTATGTATTTTTTCAGTTATTATCAAAGGTTGGACTCTCTTGGATGCTTTGAGCTACATTGTACATCTCTACAGTAGTTTGGCAAGGAAATAAACCAGGATTTGCAGCTATTTTTGTGGGATTCTTGTGGTAATGTGTTTTTGCATAGTTTCTCCTTCTGTCATTAGTTTTTCTCATGTGTTATGTGTGCCAAAATCTAATTCATTTCTCTAAACTAAATGAACCAAGATAGATAGGTAGAATACATTGGTTATAGTGTTATGCCTTGGGAATACATTTAGTTTTTGATGTTTTCGATGGTTTGAAGAGGACTCATGATATTTGCATGCCCTCCTCAACTCCTCACCAGTCTTAGAGCTACCATTTCACTCAATTTCAAGTGCTAAAACACCTACCTACCTCGCCGCATAGAACACCCTGCGTTTCTGACTTGATTTCTTGGACCCAAAGCTGCCTGCTCCATTTGATCTAGTAATAAAACCATCAAAATCAACAAAAAAACCCTAGAGCTACTATACCTAGCCTAAAATCCATATTTGATTTAGTCATCTCAACTGAGATTGACAAGGAGAGAGCCCTCTGTTGACCTGGTAGGGCTAGCTACTAGGTTAAGCTTGGTTTGTTGTTATCCTAGGTGTTGCCTTCGTTATATTGTCATCTACGACTCCTTGTGCTTCCCATACAGCTTTTACCATGAACCAAAATTGGTCCGGATATTCATTCCCTACTCCTTTGAACACCGGAAATTTTATTGTGCTTTCCATATTGAACTGTGGTGGTGGTGGAGGTGGTGTGGGCAGAGATGGGGGTGAAGATGGTGAGATTGGTGGTGGTGTAGGTGGAGGTGGTATGTGTGGGATTTGTTGCGTTATCAGACTAATCGCACTTCTTGGTGAAACTTTCGCAAGCTATTCCTCGCTTTCTCGCCGAGGCGAAATCAAGAGACTATTTTCTATCTCTGCACTACCTTCATTTCTATAGATCCTCCCACTTTGTGTAGCCCCAAACATCAATTTATTTGCATAACCCACTTTTCACACAATAGCATTTTAATCCAAGTGTTCAAAGATTTAATGTAATTACGTCATGGTCCTTTGAGGAAGTGTCGTTCTGCATCGCTATAGCTGACTGAAGTATCTACTCTGAACTCGATGATAAACACTCCTATAATTCGATGAAGCCAATGGTCCACAATGTGCACAATCTTATCTTCTAATGCTTCTAGTCTGCGCACCAACTCTGGAGTCCACACAATCAGTTTTTGGAGCCTACACCTTCATTGACTGTCTGCTAGCTTCGCGATCTACTCGTACAACTTAGAGGGTAAGCATGCAAAGAAATTTTGGTATATTTCCATATATAAGTAGTGCCCTAACCATTGTTCCTTTCATACTTGTGGATTACATTTTTCCTATGTCGCAAACTCGTAAATCTTTCTGTCCAACCATTGTTTGATTTCTTTCTTCATCGAATTCCAATGACATGACATTAGACATCCCTTATGTAGATCCTAGTCCCGACATTAGATACTAATGGCCCTTTCGGCAATAGTCTGTGGAGTGCAGAATGAGGTCTCAACCGAAGTAGTATGGGAGGGTGCTAAAACTAGGTTTCCACACCCTAGAGAAGTCTGATGAGTTAAAGTGGTTTGCAGTTCAACCCTACGTCCACGTCACTACGTTCTCTTACCCATTCCTCGCAACTTGGGGTGTTGCCTTTGCACAACTCTACTCGGGGGCTGAACAGTGTTATTACCCAAGTCCTTACTAGTAATCTGATATTAGTTGATTAACTTAGCTTATTTGTATGCTTCCAGTTATACTTAACAAGATTCACAATTCCTACAAGGGCGCACAATCAAGAAATAGTATATTCGCAAATGATATCAAACATGTAATAATTCAAAACAAATATGCAGAACTGGTAACAAAACCTTTCTTTATTAAGCTCTTCTTCAATTACAGACTCGACTCTACCCTGCGCACTCAGCTGCAGGGGTCCGCACACTCAGCTACGGACTTTAGTAAGCCTCTGCGCACTTAGCTGCAGAGCCTTTTCCTACTCTATGACTCAAGACACACTTCGCACTTTGACTTAATCTCTAAGACCTTTCATGCCTATTCTCTATTAGATTCCATTCCTTCTCTATCTCTTTACAACTTAGAGCCTCGCTCTATTTATACAATCCCATGGTTGGCGAACCATGGGTAGGTTAACGTTACGTTCAAAACTTAGGGTGGACAACCCTATGACTCAAACATGCATTTCATGCTCTGTGCCCACAATTCACGGAGTCTTTACAACCATATCAAGTCAAAAATTAGGCTTTGAGCCCCAAAACATGCCTTAGGGGGATTCCACGCCCAACACCTCTTATTGAGTGCATGAAGGAGGGGAATTTTAAATGGAAAGTAGCAGCAAGGAAAACATTTGCATATTTGAAAAGGAAGGTGATGGATATGTTATGTTCCTATATCAATAGGTGTCATAATGTTTGAATCGTTAGGTCAAAACTGTAATATGTACATACCTTCTCTTTTTGCAAATGTTTTCCATATTCAAGAAAATCAAAAAATTAAAAAATGTAAAGAGGGTATGTCGTAAAATAAAAATCAAAGGACAAAAATAATAAAAATGTCAAAAAAGATGAAAAATCTAAACCCCAAGAAAGAAAAAAGACCATGAAAGTGTGCAAGTCAAAATGCCACTACTATTTACTTTTGATGCAGAATAAAAGATTGTGTGCAACTTGTTATTCATGCCACAATCCATGGTAATCAGACAGCTTAATCTTGGTTATTCCATGTCGTTATAGACATTTTTGGGCACTGCAACCCCAATCATAAATGTCCATAAATTGAGGGCTCCTAAATCCCTAAAAGTGTTGCTTCACTATCTAAAGGAACAAGGTCAGCTGATTACATCATCTCCTAGAAGTTCTCCACAGAAAACTGCTCAGAAATGGTCAAAATTGGACCATACTGAATGCCCAGTGCAGAGGGTGTGATGCATATCACCTTCCCAGTGTAAAGGGTGCGATGCATTCTGGATGGCCCCTCTGTAGGGTGCGATGCGAGAGAATGGATAAATGGCAGAGATAGCTTGCAAGGTGGAAGATCATAGAATCTTCAAGAAACTTCCCCTCTGACACTTGCCTCTCTAATTTCGACCAGGGATGAGTAAGAGATCATCAATCTCCAAGTGGAATCAAGAACTATCAGAGAGAGGACACTAATCAAAATCCCAGAAGCTGACCCACCCCCCTACAATCATCTATATATGGATCCCTCATCACAGAGATCCGGAGGCTGGAATCTTGTATCTTGTAGAGAAGTGCTGTTGGTTCTCTGGTGTAACATCATAGTGTTGGGTGATCTAAGATTTACTTGAGGTGAAGAAGGGCTTTCTTGCTGGAGGATGATGTTGGGTCAGAACAACTAGTTGTAATCCTCTTGCTATTCTTAATATTAATAAAGTTATTCAAGTTTTCCTCCACATTCGTGTATGTTTGATTGTATATGCATTTGTGTGGTTAATACATATCTAGTCTTATGCTGTTTATGAATATAGATCTCTGTTCTTTGATAGTATTATGCTACTTTGATTCCACGGGTGCTCTCTGAAGCTGTGTGGACAAAGAAGGAGTGACAAGGATCTATCGAGAAGGATAGGAACCGAGCAAGGAACCGAGCACAAGACAAAGGTTGGTGTCCTCTATTCCCCTCTTGTCTATTTTTCATAAAGGAAAACGAAAGTAATTTTAACTTGTTTGTTTCTAAGATAGATACCAGTCTTAGTGGGAATAGCAGCTCTAAGTGGACACTATTCCCGGTAACACATGTTTTGAATTTCATGTTTGTAGATAGAGAATAAAATTTGATCAAACTATTTAATCTTGGCAGATAAGTAGATAGGTAGAGAAATTAAAAGGAGCACAACTATTTAATCTGATCCCTTGGATGTAATAAGGATAGACTTAGATAGATTTCTATTGTAAAAGAAAAGAAAAAGTTTTGATAAAGGTTTGCCAGCTTAAGTGCACCCTAATAAAGAGTAGAAAAAATGGTAGGATGAGTAGATGGCTAAGTAGTTGTATGGTTGCGGAATTGTGATGATTGATTAGATAAAATCATATCATTTACTTTTATCATCAAGTTTCAAAAGTATGGATGATAAATGAGCATTTACACAAAGTCAAGTGATTAATTTCCGCATTCATTTTACCCTTAATTTTACTAATTTCCCATAAGAAAATTCAAAAGTACCTAAAACCCTAAGTTAAATGGGCTCATAGTATTTCTTTGACTTCTAGAGGGACCGGACCTTCAGCCCAATAACTTATAAGTCAAGTACAAAAATCCCCTCATGAAAATTCACCCCCTTCAATTCATTCATTTTCCCCTTAAAAATCCCTTTTCCTAAGGTAAGAGCACCATTTGCCTAGGGAAAGTAATCACCCCCAAGCTAACCCCTTTTCCACAAAAACCCACAAATGCATATTTAGCCTAAGTTATAATGTTTATGTGAAAAGTAAATAAAATTCAACATACATTATACTTAGTACACTTCGTTTTCCGCTTTCATTTCATATCAACTTCTAATTTGATTTATTAAATCCCAAAAAATACCCCTTTCCCATACGTTTTATTAAAAAAATGGATATGTTAATATCTCGCCCCATAGTTTGAAACATAAACTTATTAATAAACTGATTAATTGGATTAATTAAGTCTATCAATGACTAATTCATAACCATGACCCACCACCGAATAAAAGAGGTTAATTAATCAATCAATGATTAATTAGTAATCTATCCCCGCCAATGAAATCACTCCTGATGTCATTAGACCTCCCTAATCTGTAATTAATTAATCCCTCCACGCATTAAAACACTGTCGGGCCCCTCCATTAAACCTCACATCAAATCATCACTCCAATCACCATGCGATCTGACCCCTTTTGATCTAATGGTCGAAACTCATATCGGGTAGCCTCCGAAGGCTGACCTTTACCCACCTGATATGGGTGGTTTCACTATTCACCCCGCCGCTACGTGGTGCCCGATGAATGGAATTGGGTGGCCTCCTCCCAAAACCACTTTATCCCAAAAGCAGTGTGATATGATCCCGCTTATTGCTTCTAGATAAACGACGAAATGTCACATCCCCTGCTTAACTTTGAATGCCCTTTTCCTTGTGTACCTGCCAAAATCATTGACATTATGAATAAAAATAAGAAACTCATTGTTTTTTGTTTTATCATGAAAAAGAACACTCTGACCTCCATGCAAGCACCAGAGTACGTGCAACTGTCAACCTATGTCCAAATGCCAATTTACCGAAGCAGTTGAAACTCTAGACCACCTTGTAGTCCCGTGTGCTTCTTGCAAATAGTGCATAGTTGCCATTACTCCATCCAAAAGCTGAAAATCGGGTATTTATCCAAATTCGCTAAGAAACCTTGTTTTGTTGCACAACCTGGACTAAATTGCTTCCAATTCCTAAGTAATTTAATAATAAAAATTTCCTAGTGACTCCATTATACTTTGAAGTAAACCAGTTTTCCCCAATTTTACTGAAAACCCTTCGCCCCGTCCTTGAATCCACAAGAACCAAGGATGTCTGCCCCAATTGCATTAAATGTCATGCCCATTTCTACTCCTCACAGAGATTTAGATCATCTCCCATTGGAAGATAAATATTTTTCAGATTAAAGATACCTCTGTCCAAGAATCCCCTTTGAAACTATAATGCAGGTACAGAGACCAGTACCTGAACCATGCAGACTATATAGGGCTTTGGGAGTTAGGTTTACCCAAATACTAGTTCCCCAGAGATTATCCATTACTACGATATGAATTATGATCCCAGCCAAAGCGCAGTGAGGACCCCTAACCAGTCTATATTATTTACCATCACTACTAAGTCCATTAACGAAATGCTACAGTTACAACCAAACTAAAGCGTGACCCCTATTTTTGTTGGAGATTTGCTAAACAGATACCCTACAATCTCCTCAATCAAACTTGCTCGATTATACTAGACCTTCATCAGGGAAGAACAATACATTACGAAGGATTCTCCACCATACATATATACCATATTCTGACCTTAGCTGAGACATCATAGACATGATATCCAGTGTGTTAGGCCAGACTACAAGTGAATTTATTGATGAAATCATTATAGCCTTTATGTCCATCTACTCTCCTTCGCAACCACTAGCCATCATGTTTGACTATGCTAAGTTCATTGCTGATAAAATGCATGACCAATTCATGAGGTTGGATAATGATGTTGGGTTGTGTTATATTCTTTCCACATAGTTAACAGGGGGTTTGAGGGGTACCCGTTGTTGGTCGCTTTAATTGCTTCACAATTCAAGCTCCACTTAAATTGTCAACCCGAGGAAGTCTTTTTATTTCAAAGATAATCACGCACTGGATATGCTCAATTTCAAAAGAAGAAACAAGGTTGTAGTAAAAGAAGAACACACAATTATTAATCTCACTAATCTACTGATTCTCACTCTACTTAATCAAAGCTGAAGTCGATTTAGTTATAGCAGAAATAATTTCTCTACTGCAGTTACAACCAAAACAAAGGAAAATCAATCTGCAAAGAGAGAAATCAATCAACCATAGCAGGAACAGGACCCTATTCCTTAGTGAGGAACTTCAGCACCTGATGCCTGACACTTAATCACACTGTAAGAAAGGTGACTTCAAGATAGCAAGACCCTATTCCCATGAACAGGAACCTTCAGCACTTGTTCTCTTGCTTCTAATCACACTACAGACAAAGGAAGATAAGTAATGGGGCAGGACCCTATTCCTTTATACAAGAATCTTCAGCACCTGCTTCCCGACATCATTCATTCATACAATCAATAGAAACAGATTTCTCAACTTCAGAATAAATGCATTCAATACACGCAGTGTCAAGGGAACAGAGTATTACTGCACTGTATAACTAGTGTCCAACAACAGAATTAAAGTAAAATGCAAGACACACAAAGAGTTAAACAAAATACAGGAATCAAGGGTGAATCTTGTGAGGAAGGCGGGCCCTTTCCCTCTCACAAGATTCCCCGGGGGAAAGAACTAAATTGGAACGCTCAAAAGAAGAATTTATTCATCTGTCAAAGTAACTGATACATTACAGATGGAGACTAGCTCCAGTTCTCACACAATGTACTTCTCTTAGTTTACAACCACTGACTCCTTCTAATGATGATGTCTCCTCCTTTTAAAGAGGAGACATCATTTACAATTTACATGAGAGTGAATCCATATTATCTCGAATCTGTTCTTTTTCCCAAAACAGGACTATTATGTTCTTCATAAAAAGGTATTGTTACAACAGAGATAACAAGATTGCTATCTTCAGGCTGATCC
>APFE031346524.1:0-48745 GCA_000404065.3 Pinus taeda
AATAGGTCCTGAACCAAGAGTGAACACATAACCAGCAGTAGACTTCCGATCATCAGGGTCATCAGCCCAATCAGAATCGGTGAAACCAACCAATAGAGGAGATGCTTCAGCACTGTAATGAATGCCAAACTGAACTGTATCGCGAACATAACGAAGTATTCGTTTAGCTGCTTTCCAATGAATTTCACGTGGGGTTTGCATAAACCGAGCAATAAGGCCAACAACAAAGGAAATATCAGGACGAGTATGGGTTAAATACAAAAATTTTCCTACAAGTTGACGGTATAAGGTAGCATCAACTTCAGGGCTAGTACAAGTGACTGAAAGTTTGACTCCAGATTGAAAGGGAGAAGGAGCTGGCTTACAATCTTCCATGTGAAAAAAGCGTAGAAGATCATAGGCATACTTGGATTGGGAGAGGAAAATACCTTCCTTGGATTGCAAGACTTGAAGACCGAGAAAATAGTGTAAGTGTCCTAAGTCTGTCATTTCAAATTTCTTTTTAGGCTGGACTTCACATGGTTTATAAGGTTGGGATCACTACCAGTAAGAATAAGATCATCAACATAAAGAACAAGGATGATAAGAGAGTTGCCCACTTTCTTGGTGTAGACAGTATTGTCAGAATAACACCTAGAAAAGCCAGATTCTAAAAGAAACCTATCCATTTTGGCATACCAAGCCCGAGGAGCTTGCTTGAGACCATAAAGAGATTTCTTAAGTCGACATACAAGGCTGGAGTCTGTTTGGATGAAGCCAATGGGTTGTTCCATAAAGATTTCTTCATGCAAGTCCCCATGCAAGAAGGCAGATTTAACATCCATCTGATGGACTTCCCATTTGAAAGAGGCAGCAAGGGAAAGAACAAGGCGGACAAAGTTCATTTTGGCAACGGGGGAAAAGGTTTCAGTATAATTAATGCCTTCAACTTGTGAAAAGCCCTTAGCAACAAGTCGAGCTTTTATGTTTATCAACTTTCCCATCTGGCCCATACTTGGTTCTGTAAACCCATTTGCATCTAACAAGTTTGCGCCCCTTTGGTAGAGGAACAAGATCCCATGTATCGATTGCCAATAATGAACGATATTCTTCATTCATAGCTACATCCCAATCTGGATGGCCTGAAGCTTCTGCAAAGGTGTCAGGATCATAATTTTCTGACACTTGAGACAGTAAAGAAGAGGCTCTTTCAAATTGGGGGGGGCGTTGTTTTCTTTTAGTCACGGATATCAAGCTATCTATGGGAGAATATGTATTGACTAGCCCAATGCTTTCCATTCCAATGGGAGGTGCTGATGTTGTACTAGGAGTCCAATGGCTACAATCCCAGGATACAATAGCTTTTGATTTTCAAGAACTTCTCATGAAATCTACGGAAGGAAAGGAAGTTGAATTAAGGGGTATTGCAGGGAAACCAGGAAAGATAATCAGCTCTAATGGTATGACAAAGCTTCTAAAAAAGGAGCAAAGAGGAGCAAAGAAGTGTTCCTCCAAACATCAGGCGTTACAGATATCCCTATGTCCAAAAGAGTGAAATTGAACGTATCGTTGCAGAAAAACTAGAGGCTGGTATAATTCAATAGATTCAAAGTTCTTTCTCTGCTCCAGTAGTCTTGGTACACACGAAGGATGGATCATGGCGCATGTGTCCGGATTATAGGGAGCTCAACAAGCTCACTATTGAAGATAAGTTCCCCATTCCTGTCATTGATGAATTACAGGATGAGTTGCATGGATCAATTTACTTCACCAAGTTTGATCTTCGTTCAGGATATCATCAAGTCAGAACGAAGATTGAAGACATTCCAAAAACATCATTTAGAACTCATGAGGGTCATTATGAATTTTCGGTCATGCCTTTTGGCCTTACCAATGCACCTTCAACATTTCAAGATTTGATGAATTCAATTTTCAAAACCATTCCTTAGAAAATTTGTGTTAGTATTTTTTGATGATATACTAATCTACAACAAGTCTTGGAAGGATCATGTTGAACATGTTGACAGGGTGCTACAACTATTGAAGGAGAAACAATTATATGCAAAAAGATCCAAATGTTTCTTTGGAGTCCAGGAGGTGGAATATTTGGGTCATATTGTATCTCATGAAGGAGTTAAGGTAGACCCTAGCAAAATTAAAGCCATTAAGGAATGGAAAATCCCCACATCCATAAAGCAGCTACGAGGATTTCTCGGGTTGATAGGGTATTATCGCAAGTTTGTTAAGAATTGTGGGAGAATAGCATCACCTCTAACAACATTATTGAATAAAGATGAATTTTCACGGACTCCGGAAGCACCAAGGCCTTCGAACATCTTAAAGAGGCAATGTGCCAAGCACTGGTCTTAGCTACACCGGACTTCACGAAAACCTTTATTGTGGAATGTGATGCTTCAGGAAATGGAATTGGTGCTGTTCTAATGAAGGATGAAAGCCCATTGCCTTTGAAAGTCGTCTAATCATGGGAATGTTTTTAAGAAAAGCTATCTATGAGAAGGAAATGTTGGCAATAGTCCATGCACTTAAGAAATGGTGACCCTAGCTAATGGGAAGACACTTCATGGTAAAAACGGATCATGATAGCCTTAAATACTTTTTAGAACAAAGATGATCTTCTGAAGAGCAACAAAAGTGGGTCACAAAGATGTTGGGTTATGAATTTGAAATCATCTACAAAAAAGGGAATCAAAATGTGGTGTCAGATGCACTCTCAAGAAAGGATGAGGACGTGGAAGCATTGTTGTGTGTCATTTCTATTATCCAACCAGATTGGATAAATGAAGCAAGGGAGGAATGAAAGAATGACGAAGAAGCGTGGGCACTTATTTGAAAGTTGCAACAAGATTCCAGTATGTCTGATACGTTTAGATGGCAAAATGATTCGTTATGGTACAAAGATCGCTTATACCTCTGTAAGAATTCCCGGCTAAAACAAAATATTCTTATGGAATTGCACACTTCTCCCATAGGAGGGCACTCAGGGTTTTTAAAAACTTACCACATGGTTAAGAAGGAATTTTTTTGGGATGGCCTTAAATCAGATATTCAAAACTTTGTGGCGGAATGTTTGGTTTGCCAACAAAATAAAGTTGAAACAATTAAGACATCGGGTCTATTACAACCTTTATCCATTCCAAAGAAATGTTGGGAGGAGTTTTCAATGGATTTTATCACAGGTTTACCCAATTCTGAGGGAAAGAGTGTCATCATGGTGGTAGTTGACAGACTTACCAAGTATGCACACTTTTGTGCATTATCACATCCATTTAAAGCCAGTACAGTTTCTACTGCATTTATGGAAACAATTCCAAAGCTACATGGAAACCCAAAGATTATTGTAAGTGACAAAGATCCCATTTTCACTGGAAATTTTTGGAAAGAATTATTTTCTTGTCTTGGTACTTAGCTAGCTCATAGCTCATCTTATCATCCTGATTCAGATGGGAAAACTGAAATAGTAAACAAATGTTTCGAAGGATATCTTCGTTGCTTTTTATATGATAAACACACACAATGGGTCAAATGGTTGCCTCTGGCTGAGTGGTGGTATAACACTTCCTTCCATACAGAAACAAAAATGACCCATTTATGGCACTTTATTGGTATCAACCACCATCCATCACATCATATTTAAGAGAAAATTCTAAGGTTCCGGCAGTGGAACATCACATCGAACATCAAAAACAAGTCCTCCAACTCTTAAAGGATAACTTCGTGTTGGCACAGAATAGAATGAAACAACATGCAGATCAACATCATAGTGAAAGAAGTTTTGATGTAGGTGATTGGGTATTCCTATGGCTACAACCATATAAGCGAATGTCCCTCAAGCAAGCTAATAAGGATAATAAATTATCACCAAAGTATTATGGTCCGTACAAGTCGTTGCAAAAGATTGGTACTATGGCATACAAATTGGAGCTTCCTGCAGCTTCTCGATTGCACCAAGTTTTCCATGTTTCATGTTTAAAGAAGGTTATAGGCGACAAGCTCCCAATTAACACAATATTTCCATAACTTTATGGGAAGGAAAAATTGTATTGGAACCAAAAGCAGTCACAGAAACAAGAACTCGACAGCTACGAAATCGTTCAATTTCAGAGTATCTTATCAAGTGGAAGAACTTATCTGCGGAAGATTCCACATGGGAGGATGAGAATTTTATACAGAAGTATCCAGAACTACTCAAGCGTTGAGGACAACACTTTTTTTGAAGGAGAGGGGCATGTTGAGTCCCTATAATACTAGTGATTACCCCATTACTATGGTAGTTGTACCCCTTATTAATATTGTTGTGCCCCTATTGCCCCCATATTGTTATTACTGTGCCCCATAGAATCCCTATATTGTTATTTTTGTGGCTTTATATTATTATGTTAGGTCAGCTGGGTTATATTGTGACTCCTTAGACTCCTATATATAGAAAGGAGGTTTTGTCATTTGAATCATCCAAGAATTGTTCATTTATGTAATGTAAAGGAGGTTGCCCCCTCAAAGAGGCTGAATTCTAAGGCGTTGATCTATCTTTTCTATCTTTTTCTTGAGCTGGTTTCATAACATAAACATAGTCACGACCAAGGAGAAGACTGAAATCTAAAGCACCTTGGGTAACCAGTACGTCTATATAGACGGTTTTTCCTCCCAAAGTATTATGGAACTTTGGAAGGATCCCTAATGGTTGACTGGTTCCTCCGTCAAATGCTAACAAATTCTGTGCGACCGACACAAGCTGTGGGGAGCCCAAAGCTTGCCAAGTAGTGGAAGGCATAAGACTGACATGTGCACCCTCATCTAAGATAGTGCTAGGTACTGCCTTATCATAGGCATGTACTGTAATCTGGAAAGGCACATGGGATGGAAGGCAGAAAGCAGTCAGGTGACTCCAGTCGAAGGAAACGATTGAACTACTTGGTGGGGGAATCGTATGATTGCCTCCCTGCTCTATAGGAACGGAAGAAGGAATCTCGGGATAAGGTGGGATAGGAGGGTCGTTTTTGGACTCAGAAGAATCTGACGAGACGAGAAGAACATGAGCATGAAGCTTTTCCGAAACAGAGTGATCAATAGGAGGTGAACCCAAGTTGACACTCTCTCTGACCAATGGTTGGTCTAGAACAAGCTTAGCACAGCGAGGTTCGGAAAGAGGAGGATGGACAAGAGAAGGATCTATATCTTTGTCGATAGGGAGGGGATACGAAGAGAGCCTCTGATAACCAATGGGGAGTTGGGGTGAAGAAGCTGTAAGACTTTCCAAAACAGCGGAAGCTTTATCCATGAGCGGACAAAGGTGAAGGAGACAGTTGCCTTCACATAGCCTACAGGGGAATCGAATCTTCCCATTCTTCTTACCATTGCCAGTTGATAGGGTAGCATCTCCATGAGCTTCAGAGGACGATGAGTGGCAGGCCGGATCATGAGACCATACTTCTAAGATCTTGGGAAGGCTAGGACAATCACGAAGAAGATGGTCATCCTTGCACAATTTATAAGGAAACTTGACCTTCCGCGGAGGAGCAGAAGGTGGCCCGACCTGAGATGTACTTGGAACAGTAGCTGCACTTTTAACCTCTCGCTTATGAGACTTCTTCTTCTTCATCTTCTTCCTCTTCTTCTTAGCCACCTGGTTACTTGAATCCAAACTTTGACCAGGCGAAGTAGAAGATTAGGACGTAGAAGCGGGTGAAGAAGGGGAGAGGTCCACCTTGGAATCAACATGATGTTGTTCGGGTGGAGGAACTGATTGACCAGTAGTTAAGACATTAGGGACCACAGAGGTTGAGAACAACCAAACAGACAACCCAACAGTTAACCCAGGAAGGGACAATGTTGCCATGTAAGGAGCACCAATATTCCCAAAAGGAGAAAAATGACTAGGACTCCCATCAGAGGGGATTCCTGGGTTGGTGGACTCTGGAAAAGTTGCCATCAAAACTGAAAATCGCACACGGGGCTGAAAAAGAGTCAAGACACACAATCAAATGGCCAACAATCAGAATATAACACGGCGTGTGATCGTGGGTGATTTAAATTTTAAGAAACAAGGACATAACGTGACCTTTTCATCTTTAAAGAGTCGAGAAAAGGACAAAAAGATGACTCTATTCGCCTTTGAATGTTTAATGAGCCTGAAGTGACAAGTGCTCAGATGAGCCTTTTCTTTTAGGGAGTTCGAAAAGGATCAAAAGTGACTAATCTGGAGAACTAGGCAAAAGGTTTACCAGACAATCCATAAAACTGCATGTACACCTTGGCAATCGTATGAAAACCAAGGACTTTCCGTACGGCAGTCAATCTTCCTTAATGTTGTGTTCGGTGCGTTACGGGTCGTAAGGCGGCAAACTCGGCTTCCTATGGATAAAGGATGATAACTTAGTGGGGTCTCCCCATATACTCGACGGTACGTGGGAGCACAATTCCGTACTAGGCCACTATTGACTCACAGAAGGAGGAATCACCCAACCTTGAGTGGAAACAAAAGTGACTAGGTTTAATGACGCCGGAGCACGTCTCTAGCCTAGATCTCTAAACAGTGTGCGTTATGTTCCAATCCGTTGTTAGATTCATTCAGTTCATTTTAAATTTGATCTTGGATTATGTTTTAGTTTTTAGGCCTTACCGTATGTAATGTCTCAAAATTTCCTAAATGCAAGCTATATGCCACAATATATCATTTCATTCGATGAATTCTAGCTATAAGAGAGTTGAGAGCTTTCACACAAATAAAATGATCATAAAACAACCAACAATATCTCTAATGCAGCTAATGGAAATTAAAATACTTTTCTTCAAAGTCACTAATCACTAATAACAACGAAAATCTCTAACTCACATTAACTAATGAAAAGCAAAAGAGATTTTTCTTTTAATGTTAAGGGCAATATGCACTAAACAAATTTCGAGAAATGATAATAAGAGAGCAAAAACAAGCAAATTTCACTCAATGCAAGCACAATCAGATCCCTAAATGACAAAGCAGTCCTTCAAAACCGAGAAAAGTCCCAAAGACACAAATGAGCCGTGTAATCTAGGCCCAAAGCGAAACAAAGCGGAGTTCAAGTGACAAAGAGGTAAGTCACTCAAACAATGCAATGAAATGATTAACAACCACTAAACGAGTGCAAGGGAGCAATCAGAAAGTCGACTGGACTAATAAGAGATCAAAAAATCCTAAGGAAGGCTCGACACACAAAGCCACTAGATGCCCTAGGGCTAAAAACATGAGATCGATAGAAAATGGCAAACAACCAAAGGATGAAGGTTAAAACCAGTCAAACATGACTCCAAAACACTCAAGCAGTCAAAAAAATGTATCCCAAAACAAAGACCAAGCTTAGAAGGCTTAAAATCAAGCGAACCCTAGTAGTCCCCAGGCCTGGCGCGACTGTCAGGCTGAAACTAGTGCCTTTTTAGGATTGGCGCGAGCAGTACATTGACAACTAGCGCCAATTAGCGACTGTTAGGCTGAAACTAGCGCCTTTTAATTATTGGCGTGAGTAATACATTGACAACTAGCACCAATGGGCATTGCTGTGCCAAAATGAAAAATAAGCAATCCAAAACTAGGCCAATGATAACCAGGTAAACCAAGAAGCAAAAAAAAGCAAAAGGACTCAACCCAGAAGGCTGACCAAGAAGGTAAAAATAAAGAAACAACCAAAAAGGCAAGACAAGCTCCCTAGTGGAGTCGCCAAATTGTTGAGGAGGTAAATCCCCTCTGTGGATAGAGGCGATCCCTACTAGCCCATACCGGGTCTAGCAACAATCATACAACGCTACAGCGCAAGTTCCTAATTGCAAATTAACAGACCAGTGATGGAGGCCTACCTGGATTCCAACACTAGTGCTTGTAGAAGAGGTGGTGCTCCCGTTCCTTTGCTCCGACAGATCACAATCCCCACGATCTCCGTGAATGGACACCTGCACATACAAGAAATGACACAAACACAAACATAAAATCCAGCATATGCAACTATATATCAGTCAAAAAGGATATAACTCATCATCATCACAAATAACAATAAGAGTGGAACCATAACCAATAATCATTTATTAATAATAATCGAAGAAGAATACAACCAAAGTTCTGATGCTAGAATCTCCTTTGGTTGGGTATTCAACAACACATGTCTTGCAAAGCTTGTTGGGAATAGGAACAAGCCTCTCTCTCTTTGGGTCTTGAAACAACAATCTCATTGCTTGGATTTGGCCTTATGGGAGTTAAGAAGGCTCTTACATCATGAAGCTCTTGGGGACTTGACAATTCTAAATCTCTGGAACTCTGGAACTAGCTTGCCAAGGAAAATGGGCAAGCTTTTATAGATGGAGGAATGGGAGTTGGGATAATCCACAATAATCATGGGATTGGCCATATCATCAAGGAAGCTTCCATGGGAGGTGGCAAACTACTTCCTCTCTATGGAAATCCGTAGCCAAACCACCCAACTCAAGATAGATTCAGTCCAGGAATTTGTTAGGATGAAACTTCCGCCATTTGCTTGTTAAAAAATACCACTGATTACGGTTGGCGTGGGTGCGACTCTGTGACAGAGCGCCAACTGGCGCGCCCTCTTTGGAGGATTTACCCCATTGGTGCGAGGGATGCTCTATGGGACCGCGCCAATGGAAAAAGGGCTATTTTTATGGTTTTTTAGCAGGAGATGTCTTCAGGGCAAATGAAGCTCATGTTCAGGGGAATGTAATGCAAGTGTTTGTAGGCCATGTCACTTCTCATAGGTCCCGGAATGAGTCCTCCAAGATGCGGGAGAGGGGTAGCAGGGACGGTGAAAAGTTGTTGTGTAACACTGGTGCTTGATGTTCATCATCATAAGGCATATCATAACCATCAATTACCAATTCCCATATATCTTTGCTTATAAAGATCGGTTGCATTTTTCTCCTCTAGTAAACATAATTAACACTTGTGAGTTTTGGAAGTATTATATTGCTTTTCACCATTGTAGAAATTGAATAGGACACCAAAGGAAGCAAACAATGTCCCACTTCAACTCGAGACAAGAACGATTGTCCCAAAAAACGAGACTCAACCACCGAAAATTTAAGGATGGGATTTTTTTTTTTAAGTTTAGAAACCTTGAAAAATCTCACTGCTCATAATACGTGATATCTAAAATGTTTGATGATATTTTTGGAACAATATTCAAATGTCTAGAAAATTTATATTCTCTAAATACAATTTTGGCAAATTTTAAGGTAAAATAGTTCTATATTGTAAAATTTGGGTGAATAATATAAAAAAAATGAAATTAGTGAATAACTTTTTTTGGTAAAAGCATAGAAAAGTAGGCCACTTGTATTTTACCTATCGACCACCACCTCCACCAAAATATTTTATTAAATTAAGAGTAGATATATATATATATATATAGCCTCAACTTTTAGTTTATATAAGTCATTGGTAATGCCATGGATAGAAAAATAATTTTCTATTTGGGTAATATCTAAAATAATCAAAGTTATTCGTATGAACTTTGGAGAGTGATGCATTAAATCATGATCCCCAAAAAGTGGTTGGGATTTTTTATAAAGAGCATGTGAGTGATTTGCATTTAATTTTTTTGGGATTATTTCTTAGTTAGATTGATGTCTATATCTAATATATTGATAACCAAGTGGGTACCTAATATCTTCAACACCTTGCCTTATTAGTTCATAATCATATATAGACTTTTGAAGGAAGATTGAATACTATTATCTTTGTTTTCAAGTTGTTTCTTGTAAGAAGGTGGGATTTGAGCTCATTGAATATACAAAGAATAAGGAAAGCTAATAACATTAAATTCATTGTAAAATGATACTAGACAATATGACATGTTTTTGAATGAAGAGAATAAAAAATCAACTTGTAAAAACTTCTCCCAAAACGTATTATATATATATATAATATATATATATATATATATATATAATATATATATATATATATATATATATGTTTAATTAGCAATTAAATAAAAAACAAAAAATTAGTTTTTATTTTATAAAACAAAAGCTATTCAATATAAAATTTATAATCAATAAAAATGATCAATATATATATATATATATATATATAAATAATTATCTTAAAAGCTATAAATTTAACTAAATAATTTTAATCATTAACATGTACATAAATATCTTAAAAACTATAAATTTAACAAAATATTGTGATCATAACATGTATATAAATATCTTAAAAACTATAAATTTAATTAAATATTTTAATGATGACATGTAAGTTACCCATAATTTCTATCATAGACAGTTTTAAAAGTCAAGTTTAAAATAAACTAAATTTGAAATTTATGGGTAAATTTTGATAATAAAAAAATGATTGTCCTGTGAGACGCTCTCTAGCTCAATATGGAAGAGATGTTGTAATGTCATGTCCTATTCCGTTAAACATTTTGACTAGGTAAAATTGCATAAAAATAAAAATAAAAATGAAATGAAATTAAAAATGAAATTAATCTTTAAAATAAGGTTGAGGTAAATTAGTAAATTTAGCATTCATGGTTTTGACAAGCCATGGTTTTTCCCATAGTATTCTTAACCCATGTTTCTTCTCATCATATTTTTCTCTATTATAGCCTATTTAAAGGCATAAAATTCCATATAATTTAAATTTTTTATGTGTAAGATGAAGCATGTAATTTACTTCATATTTGTTTGTATATTATGGATATATTTTTGAAGAAAAAATGAAAAGTAGTTGTATAATTTTGCATATAATGTATATATCATGCAAAATAAAATTTAAAAAATATAAGTCCATTATGAGTGTGCATGAATACTTTGAAAATAACACTCTAAAGTCAAAAGGAATAATAAATAAAAATCATAGTAATGACAAAATTCTATTTCAAAATCATCTCCAGTAACATTTTCATTTTTCTTGAACTAAATTTATTTTTTTATAAAATTTTCCATTGTTTAAATTTACATGAAATCTAAGATTTAGTTCCAATTAAATTTAAATTTTATAGAATTTTGAGATTTAAATTTTATGAAATTAAAATCACACGAGGAGATGTTAAATTAAATTTATTTTTATTTTTATTTTTTCAAATTAACTTTTCTTTAAATTTATAAATATATTTTAATTAAAGATTATTTGAGTAAAATAATAAATAAATGCAATACCCCTCAGTGAAGTGTAAATATTTTAATTTACTAAATTATTATGCCGTAAGGCGTTCCATTTGAAATTAACTTCCCTCTGGGCTTAGCTGTCTTCACTCTGCACCATTAGATCAAGTGTTAGACGATTGAAGTGTTCCCTTCCACTGATCCCACCAAGTGAACTGATTTACTCTGCTCAACCAACTCGATCAATCCTTGATTTACTCTCCTCAAGTAACTTGCTCATTAATTTTTCAGTTGGACCATTGCATCCCACCCACTGAATTCACTGTCTGTAGACTCTTTAAGTTTTCGTTGAACTACACGGTAAGCCGACTCATTAGGTTCGCGTTGCTTTCCCTTGACTCTCAAGATCATGGGGAATCTAACCCTGAGGTGATTGTGGGAAACGCCCAGACTCCATACATTTGTGAAAGATCTCGTCATAAGGTCACACGATCGAACCCTAGGGCACATTCTGTGGATGAGTACACTGAGAATTGGTGGTGAAAGGGTTAGAACTGCGTCACACAAGCCATTGAATGGTTAGAATATGTCATTGAGGACACCAGAAATACCTAGTATGCAGGTCAAGACTGATGGAAAAGTTATCTGCAATGCCAAACTCTAGAGATTCTAACTTGCACATACATATTGTACAAAATAAGTTAGATTTGTTTAGTGATTTCGTCTGCGAAATTTTGTGGTTTAAAGATGAACTCAAGATATACACATGGGTTGCTCTTCATCATGAAAACATCACTCTCAATACCAAGGATGCATTAAATTTCTATTATATCAGCATGGGATTTATGTAAATCGTGCTCTTGTTAGTTCTTTATGGATGCATTAACTTCTGCATACTGTGAAGTCATGTCAAACTTGTTTTTGGCAGTGTAGAGTACAATGTTTCATATGCCTATCATGCTCTCTTTGGATACTTTGATAGAGACAATGTGGCTCTGCTAGGCTTTGCTAAGTGAGTACCCTGAGGTTTTCTTCATATATTGGTGTGTATGCGTATATGTATGCTTTTTATATATCTATGTAAGAGGAAATAAGTAGCATATTTTCTCTGATCTGACAGGTACTTTAAGGATGCTAGTGATGAAGAGCGGGATCATGCAGAAAAGCTCATGAAATATTAGGTTTCTAAGACTTGAGAGTTTTAATTCAATCTATTGTTTCAAGCCTTAAACATTAGTCACATTGGTTATAACTGTTATTTTAAACTCTACCCTGTATTAGTGCTTTCTTTGAGTAGAACATCAGAAGTGGGAAAGTTAAACTACAGTCCATTTTATTGCTTGTTGTCATGGAGTTTGACAATGCTGAGAAGGGTGATTCCCTTTATGGTTAGTCCAATCCATGGACTTGTATATTTTCGTTCATGTGTCATGTCATTTTTTGGTAGAATGTAGCCTGATGTTTTTTTTTGTCGGTTCTCAATATACTGGTTATAGCCATGGAGCTAGCCTTGTATTTGGGGAACCTGAAAAACTAAAAGCTTTTGAACTTGCATGCTATAAGTATCGACTGAATTCTTTACTAGTTGATTCGATATATCATGTTACTTTTAAATATTTAAAATTATGTTGCGTTAAGAAATAATTTTGAGAGGCCATGCGCTTGATGGGAGCAGGTAGCCCAAGAGGCTAACGATGGTTAGAAGATGGATTTCACCGAGGGAAATTTTCTCATTGAGTAGGTCACATGCTCTGCAATTCCTCCCTTTACAAGTAGGAGAGAAGTATAAATAATGATCTAATAAGAGGCTAATTTTATGTTTCCCTCTACAATTTTGCAGGTTGAAGCTATCAAGAAAGTATCAGAATATGTGTCTCAGTTGAGAAGGATAGGGAAAGTCCACGGTATGATGATGATATGTTAATTTTAATAATATTTGAGAAGAGACATTTTTCTTCATACTGACAATGAAAGTGAAGAAATTATATGCAGGATTAGTGATATGATCATGGCTCATTACTAAAAGTTGGACTTGTAATTCATTTGATTTTGTCCTTTCTTTCTTTGCACTTGTATGGAATTTTGATCAGATGCTCCTGAACAGAGATAATGTGGCTGACGCATGAGCTCTTGCTGCTACTGACCTGACAGAGAATTAGATTTTGAACCCTATCTTGATAACTTGAATAACCTCGAGTCCTTTGAGATAAATTTTAGGTAGTAAATGATCACAATAAATATAGATATATGTATATATCTATCTTAATATGAATTTCAATGTTATGATTTATATTTTTGTCGCAATGCCAATGGACACATCATCAAACTATTTCTCAATTAGCCCTTGCTAGAATGCTTGGGGATATAGTTGCATCCATTTGGCTTTTTCAATACAGAAAGAATTTGTCTGATATGATTGATGTTGGGCTTTATTTCTAATCTATATTATTAAGGAGCCCTAAGATTCTTTGTTATGATTGACGTTGGCTGGCCCTAAGATTCTGTGTTATGATTGATGTTGGTGTTCTACTTCTTATCCCTAATATGAGGCTAGTAATCTTAGAGAAGTTGCACCCATTTCGAGGTGCGTGCTAAGTTGGTTGGTTGGACGTGATTGTTCTATCTCATTTCATGGTGTTATTACTTGGATGTCACCAATTTTAGGGATTTTTCCTCTGATTCAATTTCAAGGTGTCTCATTTGGTTTGTTAGATACGATTATTCTATGTCATTTCATAGTGTAAGCACCTGGTTGCATGTATTTTTTGGGAATTTGCATTTGTTTCAATTTAAATGGTGTTTGACTTGGTTTTTCGGATGCAATTGCTTAATGTCATTCCACAGTGCCAGCACCTTCAAACTCCTATAATTAAAAACATAAATCGAAGTACAATAAGATTAGAATGCTTTTAAATGATGTGTATGGGTCATCTATTTTGAAATATTTATTCTTGGGATATCATGTTAGTTGGATGCATTGGGACTTTTGGGGAGCATCTTCATGTGGATGAGCCTATTTTTTTCATCATCAATTTTGTTTTTAAATATATTTTTGAAAGTGTAAATGGATTTCAGTGTGGAAAATTGCATCTAAATGATGTGTATCAAGGTCATCTATTTCAAAGTGTTTATTCTTAGGATATCATGTTAGTTGGATGCGTTGGGACTTTTAGGGATCATCTTCATGTGGATTAGCCTATTTTTTTCATTATAAGTTTTGTTTCTAAATATATTTCTGAAAGTGTAAATGGATTTCAGTCTGGAAAATTCCCCCCCCCCTTATATTAAAAGTCATACAGATTCCGAAAATGTTTGACGTTATATTGATAACCACAAAAAAACAAAAAAATATCCAAGAGAAATGTTATCACAACAAAAAATAAATTAAAATCCAACTAAGCGCGGGCATGGACACATTTAGAAATCTCCAAATTTAGCAAAGCTGCTAAACTACAAAATTTGCCAAATATTCAGTTAAAGCTTGGATGATTGCATGGGAAGTCCACAGAGCGTTTCAATATCCAGCTAAGAATATAAATTTCCAGGGTCTAACAATCTTGCCGAAAAACCATTAGTGGTTTCAAAGTCCAGTACCGATGTTGCCCATAAATTCCAAAAGTGGTATTGTGTGTGAATATCCAATATCGTGGATAGCCATCTCATCTCACTCAGAATTCTCTAATCCCCTTTTCTCCCAGGATCATTTATAAAAACCAGCGGGTGAAAAATATCAAGCTTCATGTTTTATCCTGCTTTAAATAATTCACCATAAATCCACAACTATGAAATACCCAACCTGAAAAACAAATATGTAAAATTTTTGGAAGTAATCAATGTTAAAATCTAAATCCCATTGTGAAACAAAAAACGACCAACATCCCTTTGTTAAGTGTCCTTTTCTACAAGCTAAAACCCCATTTTTAGATTTTCGTTCTACATTTCATCCTCATTTGTATTGGATAGTAAAACTGAATCAAATCACAAAAAAATATAAACTCTGAAATCCAATCATTAGTGTGTCAATGGACGCAAAAAAAGCTACTTTTTCTTACCTTGGATATAAATGACCCTTTCAAATTCTTTCTATTCTTCTCAAGGTTCTAGTTGCCATTCACACTTGCAACAATGGCCTCTTGAAATGCAATTTCTTCCGTATAAGTCTCCAACATAGGTTGAAGTTCAATCTTGAACTTTTCTAATCTACTGTTTGTCTTAGGTTGCATGCATGAATCATTTTTCCAAGCTAGTTTCACCAACCCTTGATATAACTAGGCTTTCAAAATCCCTTTTGTTGTTCTCTAGCCTCTAGTTGCCATTCGCACTTGAAACTCAACTTTGATATACAGGCATTTAGAAATCCCTTTCATTTTTCTTTGATTGAGGGTAGCTTCTCACAAGCACATACATATTGTACAAAATATGTAATTCATGCATAAACAAGAGTGGTTTGAGGCCTACAAGGCTATGAAAGGACTAGATTTATAATGCGAGTGGTACTGCAACTCCTTTGGATGTGAGAAGAAGTGTTCCTTACCACTGTTCTCTTGAGGGAAAGGACTTCCTTGCACCTTTCTTGAGCCAGATATTGGTGAAGGGGGCACTGAATATCGAATAGGGTGTGGAGTAGGTACCTTGTAATCCCAGGATCCATAGAATTATCCAAGCTGTAAATGTAAATGCAAATAGGTAAAGGTTCATGGTGCATTCAACACTGTTGGTGCTAATAGAATTCTTCCCATCGAGGATCTATAGTCAGTCATCGAAGATCTATCTATATTTAGTAAGGGTATTCATTCCGTTCCATGGATTACTCACTCACAAGGAGTAGAAACAACTCTTCTCACTCGTACCAACTACATCCCTATACTCCCAATCTGGTGCAATTGTCTTTATCGTGGAGGGCACAAAAATAACAGAGAAGACACAAAAATTAACAGAGAATGAATGCTTAGATGGCAACTATTCAGGGCGACAAGGAGCAACAACTTAGAGGCTTGATTGACAAAAAAACAAAGATGGAAGCTGAACTTCAGTCTACTGAGACTATGAATGGTGAATTGCAACAAGCTCAAGCTAAGACACAAAGGTTGTTGTCAATAATTCTACCTTGTTAGCTTTTTCCAAGCCATTTATGATTTCTTTTTAGTTGTTTATAAAAGGTTTCAAGGATTTTCTTGCACTGCTTTGTTCCCTCATAGATTTTCATAAAAAAGATTGCAAAACATTTGTTACTCACCACTATCTTCCAGGGATGAACCTTTCATTAAACCTTTTGTACCAGAACATGAGACATATATTGACAGGAATTTACTTGAATTAAGGATAAGGGAAGGAGACATGATCGTTCTTTATTGGAAGAAGTCTACAATTTATATGCAATCCAGATTCATTGATATTCTTCAATATGTTGCTTCACAGTCACCAATGAATGGATTTTCCCAGGTTCTTCATTAATCTTCCTTTTGCATTTGTAAATCCATGTTTCTTGTTGGATTGATGTTGTTTGTATGACTACTTTTTGTCCCTATGACTACTTGAGATATGGTGCTAAAATGATCTAGGGTTTTCTTACAATTACTGATATCTGAGGCTCAACTAACATTGCAACTCGTTTTTCTTTGAATGTATAGAATTTAATGGTTTCTTTGCAATAGTAGGTATTTTCGATAGAATATTGGTTGCTTTGAATGAAATTTCCTAGTTCATCTCGGTTTTCGTATGATAGAATACATCTGAGAGTTATACGTGGGATAGGATATCTGTTATACATTGGATATTGGGAGAGAATATATGTAATACATTGGATAGTGGTGTAGAATATCAGTTATAAAACCTTGGATAATGGTATAGAATAATAGTGACGAGCTATTTAGAAAATGGTTTATTCTCATCTAATTTATGAAAAATTTCAGTAATGTTTAGACAATGCAGTACCTTTATAGAAATGGTAGGTTGAGGACACATGCCATAATCACATGTAAGACACCCTGGCATGGTTCCTGACCATTTTGGTCCAGCTATCCATCATCCTTTAGGGCCACATCCTCTGGATCAATTACCTCCTATTGAGCTTCTGGAATGGAGATTGGCAGGTCAACATGAAGAGTTACAAACGCTTGTGATGGATAACCAAAGGGTGGGTGCAACACATGTAGCTCTAAGAGAGGAACGTGCTGGTACCCTGCAAGAGTTACAGAGAATGCATGCTCAAGTGGTAGTTATTCAGGGAAACAAGGAGCAGCAACTTAGAGGCTTGATTGACAAAACAACAAAGATGAAAGCTGCACTTCAGGCTACTGAGACTATGAATGGTGAACTACAACAAGCTCAAGCTGACACACAAAGCCCGATGTCAATAATTCTACCTTGTTAACTTTTTCCAAGCCATTTATGGTTTCTTTTTAGTTGTTTATAAAAGGCTTCAAGGAATTTTTTTGCACTTCTTTGTTCCCTCATAGATTTTCATGAATAAGATTGTCACTCTATTATCTTCTAAGGACTCTGTCCCTATGGTTGTGTTGTTTGTGTTGTTCTATATAATATATATTATATATATATATATAGAGAGAGAGAGAGAGAGAGAGAGAGAGAGAGAGTGCTGGATGTTTTGGTTTTTGTGATAATCTTGCATATGTGTTTTTCTCTTTTTCATTATAATGTCAAATGTTTCTTCTATGAATGCCTCTTCATTCTGTTCCTTATCATTTCATTTTCTTAGCCTTGGTTCTAAAGATGTCATTTTGTAACCTACAATTGTAAGTTAAATTTATTAAATGGATATCTTGTTAGATCTAAAAAAGTTATTGACTTTGTTTTATGCATTGTATAGTGACAAATCATGTTATTGGATATCTTGTTAGATCTAAAGCGAGTCACGAAAATTCTATGGAGACAGGGTTGGGCTTAAGCCCTGAAATTGAATTTGTACCCTAGGTTCAAATTATGTTTCTGCTGACCAAGTTCCTAAGCATGTAGCCTAAGTTATGTCTGTAAGTTCAACATTAAGATCCTTTTTTCAGTTGGCCATCTCAACAAACTTTTTTCATTTTTTAGCCTGCATGTTTCATTTATTTCATGGTTTTAGGAGAGTTGAAAATTGCATGCCTTTTTCGTTTCCAGAGAATGTACCCAATAAATGAGACTGGTAGTGTTATTAGAGATATTTTTAGGAGAAAACTTTAACCTTAAGCATTTCATGTTTCGTTTATTTCATGGTTGCAGGAGAGTTGAAAATTGCATGCATTTTTCTTTTCCAAAGAATGTATCCAATAAATTGCACTGGTAGTGTTATCAGAGATATTTTTAGGAGAAAAATTTAACCTTTTCGCAAGTTTTCATTAAACATTTCATAATAATGTAGTCAATCTATCAGTTGGTCTTGGAAGCAACTAGAATGGAATGAGTAATATACAAGTTTTCAAATTAGTTCCATTTTCCTTGATGGTCTCATAGAACTACTAGCCAGTAACCTTCATAGACGACTAACTATGCTTGAATGGAGAATTACTCACACTAAGTCAGTTGCTTGGATCAAACTATCCATAAGATAAATATTCTCTCTCTCTCTCTCTCTCTCTCTCTCTCTCTCTCTCTCTCTCTATATATATATATATATATATATATATATATATATATATATAATATATATATATATATATAATGATGATTTTATTATTAGTAATTGATTAAATACCTCATCTTACTTATTTTTTTGATGATTGATATATGTTTTCTAAAATAAACTAAGTGTATTATAGCGAAATAAATAAACCATTAAAAGTATTTATTTTACAACTACATGTATTTTAGAGAAAATGTACAATTTTCTAGTTTAACTTTATTGATGAGTCGTGTGTATCACTTCTTCAAGTGGCATCTACATTTGAATTGGAAATTTTGACATTGTAATTGTTTTATTTGTTCTTAGTTTGATAAGCCAAAGATTTACTCTTAAGAGTTAACCACTTTAGTTTAAAGTTACGTAGAACAATTATTTGATACATTGGTTAAATTTTATTTTATTTTGGAGTTGAATGCATCAAATTTGGAAAATAAATATACTCAGGAGTTCGGGATTCTTATTTATGGATTCTTAGCATTCCCTTTCGCGAAATGCTCTATTTATTTTCTCACTCATTTATGTTCTTTTCTTTACATTGTTGAGAATTCGTATAGTTCAGGTGTGTAGCAATATCTTGCACCTATGACTTCTCCACCTCATATCTATCCCTTCGAACCATTTCTTCCTATCAAGTTGTATGCCAATTTATCCTATACCTGAGAGTGAATAAATTATGATTGCCAAGTTTTGTTATCTACATCGTGTGAGAGATTGGATTCTAAGTCAATCTACTTGGAGTATTATTGAAAAACTATCTTCTTGAGCTAGGTCTTATTACGGGATGCATAAGGATAAATTAGATGTGGACATATTAAGTCGTAATGAGAGGAATGATATAAAAAATTAGGAGGTTAAGTAAATATTATCCATAAATAAGAAATTCACTCCTATTTACAGTAAGAAAGTAACATGACGAAGGTTTAAACTAATAATTTTTCATATTGAATTTGAATAAATTTTATTTATTATATGCGTGAATGGTTTTGACACACAATGTGAATGAGAACATTTTTTATAATAGGAATGAAAATAAATACAATACTCTTTTGATAATCGAAATGCCAATGATGTAAATATCATTTTACTTTTTGGTTCTTTTATTCTCTCATTTTTCTAATTTTCACATTTTATTTTTTATGGATATGTGTGCCTTGACAATTGTATATTTATAAATTGTATTGATGTGTATGAGAGAGCTCATTGTTGACCCATTGCTAAATTTATGTGTGATAGAGTATTAGCAATTCCTTTGTTATATATTTTTGCGAAAGAAAGACTAAGAAAATCGATTTTGATTCAAAATTTATTAGAGGTAGGAATGGCCTTAGGCCTAGAGCATAGTCTTAAATTAACATGATAACTTTTAACAAAAAATTCAAAATTATTTAATGTGAATATACTAAATTAGCTTAACATGCTATTCAAAAAATCCCAAGAGTTTCCCATAACTTTAACTTATTTATATAATGTCAAAACAATAACATAATAATTAATTAATTAATTAAATAAATAATTAAAAACTTAATGCTCAATAAGTTCAGGTGAGTTAAGAACACGGAGCAGCAACATATAGGCTTGATTAACAAAATGACAAACATGGAAGCTAAACTTCAGGTTACTAAGACTATGAATGGTGAACTACAACAAGGTCAAGCTGACACAAAAAGCCTGATGTCAATAATTCTACCTTGTTAAGTTTTTCCAAGCCATTTATGATTTCTTTTTAGTTGTTTATAAAAGGCTTCAAGGAATTTTCTTGCACTACTTTGTTCCCTCGTAGATTTTCATGAATAATATGCATAACAATTCTACCTTGTTAACTTTTTCCAAGCCATTTATGATTTCTCTTTAGTTGTTTATAAAAGGCTTCAAGGAATTTTCTTGTAGTGCTTTGTTCCCTCCTAGATTTTCGTGAATAAGATTGCATAACAATTGTTACTCACCATTTTCTTCCAAGGACTCTGTCCCTATGATTGTGTTGTTGATATATATATAGTGCTAGATGTTTTGGTTTTTGTGATTATCTTTCATATGTGTTTCTCTCTTTTTCATTATAATATCAAATGTTTGTTTTATGAATACCTCTTCATTCAGTTTCCTATTGTTTTGTTTTCTTAACCTTGGTTCTAAAGCTGTCAATTTGTAACCTAACAATTGTAAGTTAAATTTATTAAATGGATATCTTGTTAATATATGAAGTTTTTCGGAAAAAAATCAGATTGAAAATATTTAGTCGACGCATTTCGAACCAGCGAGTGTGGCTCATCTTCAGGAAAATATGAAGAGACAAATCTCAGAAGAAGGCTAAATAGGAAGAAAGGTCAACCTAACGGCTAGAGTAAAACGACTATATTTGACTAGGGAGGGAAATTAATTTGTTTAATTATTTAATTATTTATAAATTATTATTATTAAAATAAACTTAAACGACTATATTGGACTAGGGGAAGGAATTAATTAAATAATTAATAATTCGTAAATATTTATGAGAGATTTTTCGGCGTAAGTAACAAGATATTTCATTTGTCGACGCTTTTCGAACCAGCTAGTGTGGTTCATCGTTAGGACAAGTTGAATGAGCAGATCCGGCTTTTCATGTTAAATAGATAGAGCAGAAACTCCAACAGCTGAATTCCTTGACCAGGTAATGGCTCTATAGATAACGGCTAGATTTCGTATGACCATTATTTAATTAAAAAATAACTTAGGTTAGTTAAATTATAATTGGTTAAAAAGGATCCATTTAATCTTTAAATGGATCCTTTTTAACTAATTATAATTTAACTAACCTAAGTTATTTTTTAATTAAATAATGGTCATACCAAATCTAGCCGTTATCTATAGAGCCGTTACCTGGTCAAGGAATTTAGCCGTTGGAGTTTCTGCTCTATCTATTTAACATGAAAAGCCTGATCTGCTCATTAAACTTGTCCTGACGATGAACCACACTAGCTGGTTCGAAACGCGTCGAAAAATGAAATATCTTGTGACTTACACCGAAAAATCTCTCATTAACTTTATATGGATCACAGAAGCCTCAATTCATAAATATTTGTTTATTTACTTATTATTATTATTTAATTATTATTAGACCTAGAAAAAATAATAACTAAAGAAAAACATAAACAATGATAAATGAAATCAATAAATATAATATTTCATCGAAATTAAAAATAAATTAAATTAAAGAGGTAAAAATAATTAATAAATAAATAAAAAATATTAAAAAATACAAACAAATGAATAAATAAATAAGTATATAAAAATGATAATAATGAAAATAATAATAGTAATAAACAAAAATACTGATAATGAATACAAAAATAATACTACTAATAAAAATCAATAAAACAAATAAAAAGATAGGGTAATCCTCTTTAATGAAAATTAATAAGGAAGAATAAAAAGGGGGGAAAAGAACATAAAACCAATTAGAAAGGGGATCTAAAGCTCAGACAAAGAGGAGAAAAACTAAGAAGAGAGGGCGGGAATCCAACAGCTACTAATTTTGCAGCCATCATCCCTATTAATATTATTAGAAGACCTCTCAATTTCATGTTTGGTCTTCGCTGCATGTTCTGCCAAAGCAGAAGATCTAGTCCTCTCGTGCTTGATATTAGCACCATGTTCTTTAATCCTTTGGTTAATAGACCGACCCGTTTCGCCAATGTATGAGGTCCCACATGAACATGGGATTACATAAACACCTTTCAAATCCATAGGGTTCACTTGGTCATTGATAAATTTTAGGGAGCTTCTAGTGGTGTTGAGGGGCCTAAAGATTGTGGGGACATTATGCTTCTTTAGGATTCTCGCAATCTTGTCTGTCATCCCTTGGATGAAGGGGAGGTGAACTCTTGAACGATGATCAATTGTGTCAGTCTTAACCTTAGGACCCTTACTAGCTTTGAGGAAAGCTTTAACACCCTGCTGCCTACTATAACCATTCTGGACAAAGACATTAAGGAGATGGGACTTTTATTTAGAATGGTGGTCTTCATCTGAAATCCTTAAAGCACGAGTGGCTAATGTGCTAAGAACACCTATCTTCTGAGCTGGAAAATGATGGGAACTCACATGAAGATACTGCTGAGTATGAGTTTTTTTTTTATACACCCGATGGGAGAAAGATCCATCAGCTTTCCTTGAAATGAGGGCATCAAGGAAAGGAAGGCAACCATCAACTTCTCGCTCCATGGTAAAATCTATGGAGTTAGATTGATTGTTAAGATGCTCGAAAAAGCTATCTAACTTATCAGGCCTGTGTTTCCATATGGAGCAAGTGTCATCAACAAATCTTTTCCAAAGCTTAGGTTTAAAAGCAGATGAGGATAAGGCTTTGGATTCAAATTCTTCCATGAACAAGTTTGCAACAATAGGGGACAAGGGTGAACCCATGGCCACCCCAAAGGTTTTTTTTATTAATTTTTATTAGTAGTATTATTTTTGTATTCATTATCAATATTTTTTTATTACTATTATTATTTTCATTATTATCATTTTATTCACTTTTAATATTTTTGTTTATTTTTGTATCATTTTATTTATTCTTATTTATTTATTTATTGGTATTTTATTTTAATATTTAAATTCATTTATATAATTTATTTATTATTATTTATTTATTTAACCTCTTCATTTAATTTATTTTTAATTCCATGAATATGTTATTTATGATTCATTATCATTGTTTATAATTTTTTTAGTTACTATTTTTCCAAGTCGGATAAAATAATAATAATATAATAAGTAAATAAATAAAGGATGAAGAAATAAATTAAATAAACAATATTTAATAATTATTAATTTTAAATAATTCCCTCCCAGTCCAATATAGTTGTTTAAGTTTAAGTTTATTTTAATAATAATAATTTATAAATAAATAAATAAATAATTAATTTAATTTTCCTCCCTAGTCAAATGTAGCCATTAGGTTGACCTTTCTTCCTATTTAGCCTTCTTCTGAGATCTGTCTCTTCATCTTGTCTTGATGATGAACCACAGTGGCTAGTTCAAAACATGTCGACCAAATATTTTCAATGTGATTGTTTATGAAAATCTTCATATATTAACAAGTTATGGATCACATAAGCTTGAATTCGAAAATGGATATCTTGTTAGATCTAAAAAAGAGATTTATTTTATTGACTTGGTTTTATGCATTATGTAGTGAATAAAATGAGTCGGGAAAATTATGTGGAGACAGGATTCGACTTAAGCCCTTAAAGTGAATTTGTACCCCAAGTTCAAATTATGTTTATGTTGATCACATTTCTAAGCATGCAACTAGCAAAGGACTTGGCTAAAGTTTTGTTGATGCAGCTGCAAAATTATGTTGAAATTGTAGAGTGTGAATTAGAAAGAGCCATTTACAGTAATTTGATTGAAGAGACTATCTTTGGTCTTGTCTCATAGGGATTTGTCTTTACTTATCACTTTTGATTGTTGCATTTCTTTGGGTATTACGATATGAAAAGTCTACTTGCAGAGAATGGTTTGATGCCATTTCCCAAGTAGGTACATAGATCTATTTGTGCAAGATGTCAAATGAATTCTATGTTAGACTTTGTGCCTAATCTCTAAGATGACAATTCCAATTTAGTTTTCAAGAGGCGCCCTTATAGAGCATTTGAGTTCTTCATGGTTACTAGCTTGGAACTGTTCTCCATTCTGCAACTCTTGACAAATCTGGAAGCATTTCCCTAGTCTTTCTTTGTCCTCAAAACTCACAGAGTTACTCTTACTGTTTCTCACTAATAAGCCCTGGCAAGTCTAGAAGCATTCCCTAGTCTCTCTTTGTCCTCAAAACTCAAAGAGTTACTCTTACTCTATCTCACTATTTTGCCCTGTTTTTTGTTTAATATCTTTTATATTTAGTGATTTTCTATATTTCACTAACCTTCACAAATTTATGCCTTACGACGTTTCCTTTGTAACATCTGGTGCAAATCCTAGTTGTAATGGTTTGGCGGACTATGGAACATATAGAAGGCATGGTATGAATAGATAATAAACATAAATGTTTATTTTATTCTAAATTTAGTTAATAAAATTGGTGAGGAGTTAAATTAAATTAATTTATGTTTTTATTTTTTCAAATTAACTTTTCTTTAAATTTATAAAATATATTTTAATTTTAAAATATTTGAGTAAAATAATAAAGAAATGTAATACCCCTCAGTGAAGTGTAAATATTTAATTTATTATTATTGTAATGGTTTGGCAGACTTTGGGCCATATAGAAGGCATGGTATGAATAGATAATAAACATAAATGTTCATTTTATTCTAAATTTAATTAATAAAATTTGTCAGGATTAGCCATGGAAATTACAAAGGGAAAATATGCTAAATGAAAATTTCAGTTTCTAGATAGTTAGCAGATAATTATTCCTCTTCGTAGAGATAAATCATCTCAATTAGGTAAAAGGGAGACAAGAGGGTGTGATGGAATACTTAGAGCCTAGTTAGAGGAGGCCCAAGAGAGGAAACTAAAGGTGAACAATTGATACCTCAAACAAGACGTTGTTGAGGGAGGCAGGACACTACCAGGAAAAATGAATTCTTGTGTTGGTTGGCTAGTGGAATTCCCAGTTAGACATGTGAGGTTTGTGAAATTCTAGGAATTACCTAGTGTGGTCAGATAAGCCCTAGGTGGACCTAGTCTGGTCCCTACCAAGAAAAATGTTATGGAAGTGAAATTGGCTCGGGGAAAGTTCTCGTAGAGACTACTTGTATTCATTGGTTGGATGGAGAAATATTTTCACCTTTGTGGTTTTCGTGGTGGCCTAGTTGACTTAAAACAGATAAGTATTTTGTGTAACTTTTGTTTTAGGTTTTGTTTCCTTCTAGGTGTAAATGGTTTTTTGGTGGTTGTTATTTTATGATTGTGTTAAATTGTAAAATTTTGATTGTGATTTGATATGAAACAAAAATAATGGAATAACTAATTCTTATAATTAGCTAGATAGTCTCTAGGCCTAGCCACCTAAATACCAACAACCAGAGATAGTTTTGAGCTCTAAATAATAGGACTGGAGGAAGCAAGGTAAGCCTTGGACTAGGCCCACCCTCTTTCACCAGACTAATAAGTAAATAAATTTGCAAACAGATGATTGAAAACAAAATACCAAATATAAATAAATGAGTCACTACTATTTTGTATAATCATTTCTAGAAATAAAATAAAATATATAGTTGGTGTAACCCTTTTAAGGGAGAACTTGTTAATATCAAGAACTTGTTAGGGTTTGGAAAGCATGTTTGAAGTATCTAGGACATGTTCGAAGCTAAGATATTTGGGAGGAAAGTTAAATTAAAAAATACATATAATAATATGAAGAAAATAATATTGGTGGGACTCCGAGATTGTTTCCAAGAATGATTACATTTACACTACTAAAAACATAGGGCTAGTACAACAAAGCCAAACTTCAAACTAACCCCTGTCATAAGAGAATTGTGTTCAGGGAGCATGAATATTTTGGTCAAGACTGACCCTGTTAACAAAGCCAATATATAAAACATAGGAAGAATACTTTTTTTACAATGTGAAACCCAAAAGGTCCACATAAAATAATTAACTGATAAATTATCAAATTACATTGTTGAGAAGAATGTTGAATACATATTGTTGGAAATAAAATTTTGAACCATGTTTTACAAAATGAAACAGTTAAACTCAAGTGACATTGCATATAATGAATGGTGTAAATATATATATTAATGTATGTTCATATTTTCCAATAGATATAATTACAATGGGTTTCCCATATACAACCAAAAGTATTGATAAGGGTTCGAGTCGAAAGTATTTACTAAACATTTGAAATTTTAAAAAAGCTAAAATGTCGAGAACTAACTTCACAAAATACAATCATTTTTCAAATCTAATCAAACTCTAAGAACCCTGGTTTAGTGGTAGGACAATAACCAGGTGCAGCCTCTCCAAATATTGACCTGGACGACAAAGAAGAAGGGATAATAAGAGAACATGGGTTAATTTGTCTAAAATTTTGAATATTTAATCCAACCAAGTTAGCTGCTCCAGAAGAGGGAAAAACCCACCTGCGGAAAAAATGATCGGACAAGTAGTGGGGCTAATCATGAGTTATAAGCACAGGGGCTTCACTCAATGAACCTATGACATATCACGTGTTTTCATGGCACACTAAACAATACCCTTAAGTTGACTACATATTGGAAAATGCCTCTAAAAATCACATTATTTAACACCCTATAAATACAAACCTAATACTCCTTCCCAATTTAAAAATCTTCTAATTTAACTAGATATTGTAGATATCCATTTTTCGTTAACATTTTTTATACATGTTTATATCTTTTCACTAACTTTGAGCTCCATTTTTTATACCTGCTCATATAAAAACCATTTACCCCCTATTATATGCTCAATATATTATGTCATTTTTTCTCAATATATATCCCCCAATATGAATGCATGTGGTATGGTATTTCTCCGCTAGTTAATTCATCATGGTTATAACATTTAATCAAAATAAGAAATGTCCAATGTAAAATGTTGCATCTCATACCTGTAGGTTGAATGTGAAACCAAGAGAAAATAGGAGCAAGCCCTGCACAACAAGCAAATGAAATTAACCTAAGAACTTAAAATCATAAACTAAAATTACCCAATCCTTTGTATACAAGCATGACTAGGTAAAAGTATACATTTTCCACATCTCAAAGTGACAAGAATTTGAAGAGTTCCATCGAAAGTTGGTCTTCGACAAACCCTAGAGAAACACTAGAGGATGATCATCGTCAAGAACAAAAAGCAAGAAAATAAAATTAAGACAAGATGATACAACATCTAGAAATAATCACATGAAAATAACAATTTCTCTTCAAAACAAAACTCTCCATCAAACTGATAATTAAAGTGAAGGTTTCCTCAGCGAAGTAACCCATACTTTTTTGCAAGTTGGATTTTGCATCTCTATAATTCTAGCTTACTTAAGGGAGGGTAATGATTGAGAAGCATAGATATTCCAGACACGATGGAGTGAGTAGTTGTAGAGCTCTCCCTATAAGAGCGCATGTGCAAATGAGAATTTCTTAGTGTGACGGGAGAGGGGTATTTATCCCATAACCAAATCCCATACCTCCTTGCCATTGATTGCAACGCTAGAGGGTACAAGCCATGGATCTGTTGACACCTCAACAAAACCCTACATTGACACGATTGTAGATATGGAGAATCCCAATGCTTGACAACTATCACTACTCGAACGTTCATCAAGGACAAGAGACCACGCAATGTTATAAGCACTGGCTAGGTTAGAATATGCATAAACATTATCATAATGTGAGTTTGAAAGAGTTACGTATCATGTTGAACCATCAAAACTATATCAATACAACTACAACTCCGTCTCATGTTGTGGCATTAGAAATTGTGGCCTTTCCAATATTAATCAAAAGGAAAATAAGGCATTGCAACATGAACTCTATCTATATATATATATATATATATATATATATATATATATATATATATATATAGATATATATATATAGTATATATGATATTAGTTGTCGACTTACTGAGCGGATGGTAGAGAGTCAAATATTATGGGTAGGCCTTACGAATAAAAACTCAAAGATTTAACATTAATTACAACCAAAAGTAATGTCATGAAGAGATTGCATACTCGAGCATCAATGTTCCAAAGTTTTTTGTTTTTTTTGTTTGTTTTGTTTGTTTTTGTTTTTTTTTTTTTTTCTACATTGGTGCATGAGTTAGGGACGTTACAATAAATTTATATAACATCATATAGTGAAAAGAGATGATAAATGAAAATCAGAATAATGATAAGCATCTATTCCAAAATCATCTCCAACACAATTTAAATTTTCTTGAACTGGATTTATTTTTTTATAGCTTTTTCTACTGTTTGAATTTATTTGTAATATGAGATTTAGTTCCACTCAAATTTTAATTTTCTAAAATTTAGAAATTAAAATTTTATGAATTTAAAATCTCAATAGTGGAAGTTCATTTAAATTAATTTCCTTTATTTTTTTCCATAAAAAAATGATTTAAATTTAAAATAATTTGATTAAAATTAATAAAACAACAAATAAGTTTATATCAATAAATATTTTCATTTTCAAATTAAAACCAACCTAGATCCATATAACAAGTGCCCAAAGAGATCAAATTTCTTTAGGTACAAACCTCTTTAAGATTGAAAATAAATTTGATCTCTCTCGACACTTGGTAGATTTAGATTTAAGATGGATCCAAGCTGATTTAAATAATAATAAAAAATGAAAGTAATTCTAAAACGCTAGTTTCAATTAAATAGTTACTTTGGTTTAAAATAATTTATAATGAAAAATAAAAGACAACAGCTCCACTTAAATAGTTACTTTTTATTAAAATAAAATATGATGGAAATGTTCTACTTAACTCTCAAATAGCCAGAAAATAGCAAGTAGAATGTGTGTTGAATATGTTTTTAATAAAGAGTACCAATGGGAAGAAAATAAGAGAATAAAAATAGTAAGAAGAATTGAATGTATGTTGAATATTTTTTCAATAAAGAGTACAAATGAGAAGAAAATAAGAGAATAAAAAATAATGTGACATTTTATATATTTTTTGTTAAGATGGTTGGAAGAAAAAAAAGGGAAAACATGGATGAATGTGTAAGTGTTTTTTTTTTTTTTTTTTTTTTTGAAAGGAACCCAGTAGCCTCCCTAACACATGGCTACTAGTAAATAGTATCCTTGACACATAGCTTCCTCCTTGACACATAGCTACTAGTAAATATTTGGGGTCTACAACCTGTCCTTTTCGTAAAATAGGTCATAACAATGGGAATTTGAACCTTGGATCTCTTAGTTTTCTCAAGAATCACATTACTTCGATCACCAATTGAGTTGCCCCCTCGAACATTAGTGTATGATTTTTTGGTTGATCATACATTGTGTTATTTATTTTAAAGTGTTTATATAATTATTGTATATTAAAATTTGACATTAATTTTAGATGAAAAACAATAATAGAAAACTAGGTGTAGACGACATAGCTAAATATATGGTAGACTTAGGCTATTGTAAAAATAGTAAGATACTAAAAATATATAATAGAGAGACCCTAACCACTTATTAAAGTTGAAGAAGAGATCAAAGAACCTCTTGAAATTTTGAAAAGCTAAAATGTATATATGGTTTATATAGATAATTTCATTTATAGCCTCCTTTATGAAATATCTTAATGTTGCTTGAATTTTTAATTTTATTGAAGGTTTTTTTGCCGATTTTGTTTACTCATGAATATGTCTCTCAATACTAGGAAGGAGATTTAGATCTGGGTGATGGAAAAAATGTGAAATAGTAAAGAAAAGTGTGTGAAGTTTCAACACCTGATGTTATAAGACTATATGAACAAAGACATTTAAAGGTATAGTCCTAATAGAAATAGTTGTTAGCCCCACTCTCACATAAAACAATCTAAAGTCCAAAATATTTAAAATTATAAAACTTGGATTAATTCCTACTTGTCTATTCTAGAATGAGTCAGTTCCTCAAACTTGGCAGTTTGTTTAGATCTAGTTGGTTGACAGATTCTCTCCAACTAGTTAGTTTCCTAGATTAGTGTGTGGTTGAGATATTCACTCAACCAAAGTGATTGTATCCAAGACAGGCACACTATCTTGAGACATACTCTTGATATATTTATATATTATATGATTATCATTTTTTAGAGTGTGAGATATACAATACATTGAGGCTCAAAATCCTTTTCTGCCAAAGTTTGTCTATGATATTATTTTTTTATTTATTTTATTATTATTTATTTGGTATCAGAGTATGAGTGATTCCATAGTTTGGGCCTAAGGAGCATTGCAAATCTCGATTGGTTGAGGAGCCAACAACGTTGAGCGCCATACCTATGTGAAGATTTTCCCAACGAGAAATTGAACCATGAAGCCCTTCAGGAACTGGTCAGACTTGAAACATGGATTGATATGTGTGGCAAGCATGGGTTGTTGCATGTGGGAGCCATCGAAGAGCACAAACATTGAAGGGAAATCCAAGAAATCATGCAAAAAAGTGGGTGAAAATATCAACAAGTGACGATGTAGTATTTTAATCGGATTTGAGTTCCAACATCGATGATGATGAATATAATGACGATATTGAAGAAGAAGAAACCATGGTGCAGAAATCTTGACAGAAGACAAAACGAGTAACAAAATCAAAAAGACCAGGCACTTAGAAGACGAAGAAAAAAAGAAGAAAAGGGCATCTGTATGTAAAGGATCTGTCCGAAAGAAGAAGAAAGAAAAGATGCATCGCAAAAATTGCTAGTAAATGAACGAAAACAACAACAATATCACATAAATTTATCAGAAATGTGGACCATTCTGACTTTGTTTTAGATGCATATTTTGTAAAACCACCAAAGCATCCCAGGTCTCAAATAAGATCCAACAAAAATGAAGAGATAGGGTGGAGATATATGCGTAGGAGAAAGAGAATTCTAGAGCCTTTCACAGGTGTTGCTTGAGGATGGGGAAACTCCATCATGGACCAAAGATTTCCAATATCGACATCATAGATCTTTGATTATACGAGACGATTCCCTTCGTCGATCGGAAGTCGTAGAATTTGGATGTGCCTACAAAATCATTGCTCAACTCCAACATTTTCTCCAGTTTGAAAAGTGAGGAACGATGAGGGTTCACGTAATTGAAATATGACATTATTTAGTTGCGGGGTCGAGTCCTACACGCAGACCACAACGCTTGTTTTTCTTTTGAGTTTAACAGAAAAGAAGAATGTGTGGAGGTGTTATCTTCTCGTACTTTTTAATACCCCCTGTGAGCTAAGATGAGACCATGTGATAGGTAGAACCACATAAGTGTTTCCACTAATGCGTAGTAGTTGTTATGCTTTATATTGAAGACTAAACTTATGAGAGCATTGAATAAGTTCCATGGCAAGAAACTAAGTGTCGAGTTGTTGTTGCGTTGGAGTGAGCGGAGGAGAGAAATCTAGTATCCAATTGTCTAGTATGTTAATAGTCTTGTGGTTGGATTATAAACCACATGGTGAGCTAAGACCGGGACATTATTGCTTGCGGGAGAAATTACTAATTCCAGTTGTGTTTTCACATTTTCATATCAAAAGTTAAAATAGATTCATAATTCGAGATTGCCTTGATCAGTGGATTAATGACACTGTTGGTCTTACATCTTCGATTGTGGTTACCGTCTGAGAATGCATGGACAGTGATAGATGAATTGTGTTTTTGCGGAGGAATGTGACTACTCTCCATGGAACCTTGTTGCCTTTTCCTACAATAAACAACAACAAGACTACACAGCTGCTTGTCAAGACAGGGACAGACGAAGGAGAGACTCTTCTGTAGGTGCAGATGCAAGTGTGGGTTTGAAACAATATGGAAATGCAATGTCATGCAAATATAACATAATCTAGAAAATGTTAGAGTTTTTTTTAGTGAGGGCCTTAACATTCATTCTAAAGTTTTCTCTGAAGCTTTCTGGCCCTAAAACCTTGCAATTTTTTTTATGAATTGAGAGAATTTGGCTCTTGTCTAAAAGTTTTTTGGGTTTTGTACTCAACATTAGATACCCATTTATTCTACCTTAAAGACCAAGATTACAGAACTATTAAGGACTGATTATACCATATTTGGGAGGCCGAGTTTGTTATCTTGTTGGCTAAATCCATTAGCCATAAATCTTGATAAAGCATTGTAGCTTTTGGAGTCTCTTTGAAAATAAATCTGATCATGAAAAGCTAGCAAGGGACTCGAAGTCGGAACACATGAAGTTGGTTATTTAATCTAGAGTTTTTCTTTATGTAGATCAGAGATGTAGCAGTCTCGAGAGTTGCCGCAGAAGGGATTCAAATGAAATTCTTCATGTTGTTTATGCTAGGGTTTCTTTTGGTGGTTTCAACACTTGTTTTTTGTGGCAATAACCGATATTGTCATCTCATTTTTTTTCCTTTCAATTTTAACTTGTATGACTTTCCATAACTTGAAGCTAGATTGGGGTAGCTATAGTTTTCGATTGTCTTTGGTTGATATACCTCTTATTTATGTCATGAGATCACATATAATTGTTTGTGTTTATTCTCCGTTTTATGTGTCGAGCCTCTCCCATGGTCCTTATCTTGGCATATTCTGTTCACTTGCATCAATTGTGATTCTCATAGTTAAGGTTTTTCTGTTTCATGTTGAAAATTCATTACCAAATACCCTCTTTGTGAAAGGAGGCCTAAATTTGAAGCATTAGTGGTGAAAAGTTTTATGTATTATTATAATAGTTCCGGTGAGGAGAGAGAATGAGTGGAATAAGAAAGAGAATTAGTGCATAAGGTGAAAACTAAATGGAATGTGGTCATAAAACTTTGAAAATTGAAATGCCTTGAGAGTTGTTTTTAGAGACAAAGTTGAAGTCATTTTTTTAGTGGAGTGTTGAGACTTAAATTCACTTGTAATGTAAGTGAGTAAAGAGAAAAATTCAAGGTCAAGCTAGAATCATTGATTGTAATTGGGTGCATGACCAATGGAGCTTGACACCCTAAACTAGTCGTTAAGAAAAATTGATCAGGGTTGAGTTCTTAACAGTTAAATAAGAAGTCATTAATTTGGGTGCATTTTCGATAGTACCTGACACCCCTAAGGTAACATAAAAGAAAGCGAGCGTGGTAATCAAGTGAGTGAGTACAAGCGAGCGTGTCAAAGTCCTATTGTACTATTCAGCAACCCCCATTTTAATGTATTATAAATTTTCTATGAAATTTGTTATATTAAAATAGGGACCCTTTAGTTTTAAAAAATCCTTTGATTTTATTTCTTAACAAAAAAAAAAGAAAAAGGAAAAAATAGAAAATCAACATGAAAAATTGTTAATAAAATCCCATAACCAAAGTTTAATACTTAGGCTTTCTAATTAAAACCCAAGTATTAAATCTTGATTATCCAAAAGTCAAATTTTAATAGCCCTCGAGACCAAAACTATATGTAGCCTTCAAAAAACCTTAAGTATTAAACAATAATGGGTTATTTAAATAACCAAAGTCTCATTCCTCACCATTTCCCCGCATCACAAAAGTTCCATAAGTCAAAGACCCCTCTGCCAACTCCATTGTGATTGCGATATCACCCTGGATTCAACGATGGCAAATTTAATGCAATTTTTTTATCCCCGCGTCCGCAGATCTCAATAATCACAGAACTTAAGTCTTAGCCTTTCCCGATTGCAATGTGCGATATTCAAACTGGACCCAATTGGAAAATTAATCGTAAGAAATAAAATCCTACATATGTGGCTATCGCAAATCCCAAAAGTTCCATGGTTGATGCTTGCATTCCGATTACAATATGTGATTTGATACCAACAGGGTCGTGAACTTTATTTTATAAAATATTGCATCCGTGGATATCATATAAACCATTACCCAAGTTTCGTGACCTATCTCTTATGCACCGGACCTGCTGGGATTATACATTGTAGTCCATAAACTCCCACGTCCATACGATCGCAAAAATATAAGGCTTTTAATCCCACTACACTTCACCTATTGCGATTTGCGATATAAGCCTCAGACCCGATAGGATTATACATGTTAATTCATATATTTTCCCCCACGTCCACAGCTATCGCAAATAACATAGGATCATTGCTTCCTGCCTCATGTGTTACACCGATTGTGATTGCGATATGATCCATGTCATTTGCCGCATCAGCAGTGATGTTAGATCGACATCACCTCTAACATCATCCTCCACGTCGTCCCGGAATCGCAAATCGCAAAACTTTAGGAACTGTTAGCCATCCACCTTTCCGATGTTGCAGTTGCGATATCGCAATTGCAATATTCAAGGGCAATATGTCATGCTTCTCCTCCTTCGTCCATTTCGATTACAATTGCGATATGATTTGAGAAAGCCCTCATTGGATTTTGTTTGGACTACTCCCAGTCTTAAAGCGACTGCGGTTATTTTGAGTTCTACACCTGGTCTAAAAGTAATTGTGATTTGGTCTTTCTTGCAATTTAATTAAAACTGCTAAGCCTCCCCTTTTCATCAGCGAATGTTTTGCGATTTGTGATAAGATCGTAAAGTCCGCCTCTCTTATCAGAAACCTCACTACGCATTCTTCTCCATGATGTTTGTGTTTGGGAATTATTACGCTCAACTCGCTTATCGGTCTCATTTATTTTTATCTTATTGATTCTTGTTTTCCGTGTTCAGGTTCATGACAGAAGAGGACTATTGTGTTGATAAGTGGTAGTTCAGTTCAAACAGATGGACAAAAATCCAGATAATTTGATGGAACAAAAAAATCCGATGAAGAGAACAAATCACGTTTAGAAATTTCTACCAAAAAATTGTTTTCCTTTAAGCGGTATTTAAGGTATATGTTTAAATTTCCTCAATGCTCTGCACAATACATTCAGTTGTTTTTCTGATATTTAAGCTTGCTTGTTGTATAAAATTAAAGTCCTGAATTTTATGAAGAAAGGCTTATGAAATCTTGTTCTATTATACTTTCATACTTTTCTCAACAGAACAACTCGAACATGGTTTTGGGAATTTTCATAAATAATTTTGAGAAGTTGCATTAATGTACTCCTGAAATCATCTTTGTGAGAAGGAATAAAATGTTGTTATTTATTTTATCATCTTAGAAACATGCGTCTAGTATTTCTAGCTTTGTACCTCTATTTTGTTCACAAATGAGTGAATTTATCTTTTCAGATTTCTTATTACAGGGTAATTAAAGAATAGTGTTACATGTATTCATTTCTGATCATGTTTCCATTGATATTTTTAAGTACATGTTAAGCAATTTCCTTTGATATTCTAAATGCGATATGAGTTATACACATTATTTTGATTAACTATTTAATCAAAATAATCATCTTGAAATATTTTCATTTCCATTGGTGTTTGAGAAATCTATATTGTCATTTACTAAGGAAAATCATTATAGATATCATCTAGATAAATGTTAAATAATCCCGGGTTATAGAGTAGATTAATGCATATGTTTTTCATTTCACTCATTGTTACAAATCCATCTATTTCACTCCACTATAAGCATTACATATTCATTCAATCACCTTTCATTGAGAAATTATTCCCATTATATCTAGTCAAAGCCACTACCTAAATGGAAAAAGGGTTTTCTTAAGGTCTAGATTGGTTGGATTTCCCCTGTGTTCATGTAGCGATTTTCAAGGCCTCAACACTTTTGGCGCTAGAAGGAGGTCCTGAAGATTATGAATGGAAATTAATTCCAATCCAAAAACAAAAGGCCATTCCAAGAGTCATTTCCCCTCCAAATCTCCTACAACTTCCAGATCCCCTCCAGAATCTCCTACTTTTAGATCAAGAGTTGTACATTCACCTCCCAAGTCTCATAGAATACTTACTAAGGTAATCCCTGCAGATTATACTCCAGAATCACCAGAAATTATAGCTTTGATAGAAATTGGAAGTCATCTCCATTTCTGCAGAAAAGCCTGAATCATCTGAAGTTTTTGAAGGAAGTATAACTTCTATTTTTCACAGAACTAATGTTTTGACTGGGTCCCAAAATGGAAAACTCATAATCTCTCCATTTGAATTTCCACTTCAATTTCGCCGAACGAAAATTGCTACATTAGATTCCCAAACATCTACTAGTGATATTACCTCATTCTCTCATTCACAAAAATCTCCATTTATTCCTTTTTCATTTCCTTTTTCTCTACCGATCACTTCATATCTTTCCATTTCCTCTACACAAACGACTAGTGTTGCCTCAAGCAGTACTATCACAACTACCAGTTCTTCTTCATCACATCCCCCTCCCCAACTGTTACAATGACATCTAGACTGTGGTCTAATTCGGGAGTTGTTCAAATGAAAGCACCACTTCATCCTCTACTAAAACATCCTGAAAGATGGCTTCCCAAATTCAATCTAGATGATGGGTTACCTGCTAAAGAGAACCTTCATAATTATATTTTAGCCATTAATCTTAATGGGGTAGTTGAAGAAGACGTTGTTCTTAGATTATTCTCGTACACTCTTACAGGATCAAGAAGGTCTTGGTACTTTTCATTACCAACCAATTGTATTATTAGTTGGGATATTTTTGAAGAACAATTTTTTTACTAAATTTGGTGATGATCGCTCAACCGCGTCTCTTATCAATGACCTTTCCAATTTAAAAATTAATTCAGGGGAAAAGATACAATATTTCAATTCCATATTTAACAAATTGTTAAATAAAATCCCAGCTACTTCTAGACCTGGTGTCGATGTGCAAATTGAATGGTGTATTTCATGTCTTCCTTCTAACGTAGCAATTTTTGTAGATAGAGCTAATAAAAATACCTTGGTAGAAAACATGAAAGAAGCTATGTCTGTAGAGAAGGGGATAAATACACTAGAAAAGAAAAAGGATAAGGAAGACATAAAATTAAAAAGAGTTACATTTAAGGTTGAATCTAAAAAGAAATCACTTAAAGATCCCTTTGATCTTGAAGGCTTACAACAAGTCCTTCGAACTTTGTCTAACGATATGGTAGAGATCAAAAAACAAGTAGCTAAATATTCTTCTAATTTTATTTTTAGAACATACAGAAGAAATTAGCCACCTAATCCACAACCTCCAAACACAATCTCTAATGCAGAAACTGATGATGAAGCTGAGGAGGAAGCAACAATTTTTGTTGATGAATCGAAAGATGAAAAAATAGCCGAGTTAAATGGAATGTGGGATTTTATTCTTCATATTTCTGATAGTGAAAATGAATATGAAGCATTACTTGTTGGCACAAGAAGTAAAGGTCCAGTTGATCCTATGCAACCAATTAAAAAATAGAAAACTTCAACTTCCACTGCTAAAGATAAAGTTGTCGTTAAAAAATTCATTTCCACTTCTCCCTAAGTAATTCTGTTTTCATCCAATTCTCCATATTCACCCAGAACCTTAGTAGTTTCAGAACTATTGAGTATAATATAGTTGAGGATATGAAGAAAATAAAAGAAAACATTTCCCTTCATGAACTCACTAAACTCAAACAACAACATAAAGTTGACTGAAAGAATTGAACACAGTACTTGCTTCTCCTCTTCTTGCTGTTGTGGTATCCAAAGCTTCTAACAGAATGGGTTAACCTCCTAGTCATTCGTTATTCAATTCCTATGATGCTATTCTGATACGTGACAAGTCTAATTCACATATACCTCCTTTTCTTTTGACCTTTGAAATATTTAATAAAAATGTACATAACTTCTTGGTAGATTCAGGGACTTCTTCGAATATCATGCCATATTCAGTTTGTCTAAAATTAAACATGTCACCCTAGAAAACTATAGTTCACATTGTGCAACTCGATAGGGAAAAATTCAAAATCATAGGAGAAATGAATTCAGTTCTTATTAGATTATCTTTGAATCCTGAAGTTTGTCAAATAGTTTATATACTAGTTGCTAATATCCCAGATTTCTAGGGTTTAATTCTTAGTAGAGATTGGTTAGAAAAACTACATTGTTATTTTTGCACTGATTGGTCTCACTTATGGCTCCCATTTAATGTAAAGCCGAATCAAATTAGAATCAACACATGAAACATTCGGTAACAGATTTCAAAGGTGAAAATGAGGCGATAACATTTAATAACAACATTCTTGGAAACTACTCTATTGAATCAATTTTTGATAATTTTAAAGCACAAACGTCACCATTTCTGAGAATTCTGTAACTTCTCAAATCGAAAATTTTTCACAAACAGACTTTTCCATATGTGTAAATATGCTAGAAAAACGATTAGTTAATTATTTATTATGGACATCATATTTTGATGGGTTGAAATGAATTGATGGTGCAGGAGCATGTTGCATATTGATTAATCCTGAAGGTGTGAAGACAATGCTGACTTACAGGTTGGAATTCGAATGCACAAATAATATTGCAGAATATGAGGCATTGGTCCAAGGTATGTACAAAGGAATTAGCCTTGACATTAAATACCTCCAAGTTTTTGGAGATTCAAAAATTGTAACTAAATAAGTAAGAAACATGATGCATTGTATCTCTACACACTTGAAGAATTATTAGTCTTTGGTTCAGTCTCTCACTTCACATTTTTTAGCGTTTAACATTTTTGTTATTCCTAGGATTCAGAATGCCAGCGTTGACCTTCTTGCTAACATTGCATCAAAACTGATCCCATCTGAAGATTACAGTCCCGATAGGTTTTTTGTAGATTTAATCTTTAGACCATCCATTCCCGATAGCATGACCAATTGGCGGGTATTTAATGATGATGAAGACATTTTAATCTTCTTAACTTCTAAAAAATCATACGATGACCAAATAATTGATGAGGATGAACATAATGATAAATTAAAATAGAAAATCGATGATAATACCATACCCAAATCTGTAGTAAAACTTAAGGATCTCTATGATTTAAAAGACATATTTAAAAGAGTTACTAATTCAAATCTACAGAGTTCAACTTTGATATATGAATTAATAAACCTTGGGACAGATCTTAAACCTCAGAACATCAAGTTAGGACTTGGTCTCTCGTCTGAAGAACGATTATCCTTCATTCATTTGTTAAAAAAATATAAGGATATCTTTTCTTGGAGTTATGAAGATCTCAAAACATTTGACACCTCCATCATTCAACACACAATTCCGATGACATCTAATGATAAACCTGTCCAACAAAAATTAAGGAAAATTCATTTGAACTTAGAAAAGAAAATCAAAACGGAATTGAATAAAATTGTTAAGGCTAAAATTGTTTTTCCTGTCAAGCATTCAAGATGAGTTTCCAACTTGGTACCTGTTAGGAAGAAAAACAGTGATATTCACATTTGTATAGATTTTAGGAATCTCAATAAGGCCAGTCAAAAGGATAATTTCCCGCTACCCACTATGGAACAAATTTTATGATCAGTTGTTGGTTCCAAACTTATGTCTTTCCTTGATGGTTTCTCAGGATATAATCAAATCATGGTCCACCCAAATGATAGGGTAAATACTACTTTCATAACTAAATGAGGAACTTATGCATACGAAAAATTCCATTCAGTTCAATAAACGCAAGGGCCACTTTCCAACGAGCCATGTATATAGATTTCAAAGGTCTATTAAACAAAATGGTTGTTGTTTATCTCAGTGACATTATTGTTTATTCAAAGAACATAGATAATCATTTGCAGGACTCAAGACAAATTTTTGAACGCTGTAGAAAATATGGGATTTCATTAAATATGAAAAAGTCTTTTTTTGCTCTTAGTGAAGGGAAACTTTTAGGATTCATTGTGTCAAAAAATGGAATTTACATTGATCCTAATAGAATAAAAGTAATTTTAGAAATTTCTCCACCATATAACAAAAATAACATGCAATCATTTTTTGGACAGATCAATTTTGTCAAAAGGTTTGTCCCTGATTTCTCACAAATTATTTTTCCATTACAACAAATGATTAAGAAAGACACAATTTTAAAATGGGGTCATCATGAAAAGAAAGCATTCGATTTAATCAAACATGCAATTATCAATACTCCTTCTTTAAATACTCAGAATTTCTCTGATCATTTCATCTTATATACCTTTGCTTCTTCAACGTCTTATGATGTTGTTTTCACGCAAATTAATAACCAGAAAATTGAAGTACCCATCTCTTTTTTGAGTTCAAATTTTCAGGGTGCTGAATTGAATTATTCAAAAGTAGAAAAAAAAAAACATTTGTTGTATATAAATTCGTAAATCATTTTAGACCTTTTCTTTTAAAAACACACACAAAAGTAATAGTCCCATTCCCAGTAGTGAGGCAATTACTAATGCAAAAATAATTAGGAGAAAATATAGAAAATTGGGTAACAGCTCTACAGGAGTACGATATTGAAATTAAGCCAGCCAAAATTGTGAGAGGGCAAGGTTTCTGCAAGTTTCTTACAAGAGAATCCAACATACCAGCCGAAGGGGACACAGGTAACAATGAACACATTTCTAAGGTAAGTGTATTTGATGCTAAGTCCCAATACGCTGATTTAATTTTTTATTTGAAAAATGGATATGCTCCTCCCGAACTCAATCAGAAAAGAAAAATAGCTTTACAATTAAAATTAAGTGATTATGAGATTGTTGATTACGTGTTATTTAGGAGAAACTATGATTCCATATTGTTAATTTGCCTTGAAAAGTACGAAGCACAAACAATTATGTAGGAACTTCACGACGGACCAGCAGATGGACACTTTGGAGGAGATACTAATGCACACAAAATCTTACATGTTTGATACTAATGGCCCAATCGCTTCAAAGATACCCACGCACATGTCAGGAAATGCAAAACATGTCAAACTGCTTCTAGAAGACAACAAAAACCAACCTTGCCTCTGTAGCGAGTCAATATTGAACAACCTTTCGAACAATGGGGACTCGATATCATAGGTGAAAACGTTCCTCATTCTTCTAAACAACATAGTTATACTCTGACTACTAAATATTACTTCACTAAGTGGGTGGAAGTAATTTCGCTAAAGGTAGTCAATTTTTAATATGTTGTTGAATTTATTGATCAATTTATCATTACAAGATTTGGTTTGCCTTCTGCACTCATATTTGATAATGCATCTTATTTTTCGGGTACTAGTATGATTGAATTTGTAATTAGGAGAGTTTTTAAACTCAAATATTCTTCTAATTACTATCCCTAGGGAAACAGTTTGGCAGAATCCACTAATAAAAATCTCCTTAGAATAATCAAAAGAATTTTTGATCAAAATCAAAGAAACTGGAAGAAAGCTTTAATATTTTCTCTATGGCCTGATAGGATAACTCAAAAGGCCTCTCTAGGCACTTCTCCATTCAAATTATTATATGGGAAGGAAGTCATCATTCCATCACATTTAGCTCTTCCTTCATTAGCCCTAGTTCAATTTATTGAAGAAACACCTTCTTCTTCCTTGTAATTAAGAAATTCAGAAATCCTAAAACTAGAAGAAGAAAGGGAAAAAGGCCAAACTCACACACACCAAACATCAATAGATGGTGAAATCTTCTTTTGATGCAAGTTCAACCACAAAAGACAATTCAAAGTTGGAGATCTAGTTCTCAAGTGGGACAAAGCACGCGAAGAAAAAGGGAAACATACCAAATTTCAGAAATTATGGCTTGGTCCATTTCAGATTGTTGAATAGATAAGCCCATATACATTTATACTTCAAGATTTATTAAGCAAGAGAGATTCTCTTCTTGTAAATGGGCTCATCTTAAAGAAATTTTTTCCTTAAAATTTTTTATTAAAAAAAAACTGTAAAGAATCACTTCCATTGTACATCCCACAGCAATCTATTTTCCTTTTACAAATTTTGTTAATAAAATGTTAAAAAGTACTCTATTGACTTTTCAAACATCTCTTAAAGTTATTTTTTATTTTTCTATTTGAAGGTAGGAATTTTTTAAGAAGTAATTACCAGAATTGAAAACTAGATAAAAATTATATAACTCGGAAGTTTTTCCATTAAGTTGTGAAATCTTTAAAAAAACCTCAAAAATTATATCCTTTTACTCTAATTTCACTCAAAAAGGTTATCCTTAAAAGGTAAAGGTTGTCTTACGACTAAGCACTTTCAACTTGGTTTTGTCATCCAAAAATCTTAAGGAGTCAATGATCCTCCCCATCCATTAAAAATAGAATTTAGAGTGTAATTCTAAAATATAATAAATCTAAAAAGATAGGAGGTCTCATCACGAGCCTGCTTACCATGTTCATAGGGAACCAATTAAAATGACATTACCATAATGAACACCAAATCAGGGTAATGGCTTATGATTTTTTATTGTAAGACAAGGGGTCTCATCATGAGCAAGCTTGTTCAATTTGGTTATTACCAGTGAATGGCATTGTCATTATCCGGTCACTAAACCAGGACAATGGATTTTTAGCATCAATTAAAACAGAAGAGAAAAGAAAAGAAAATTAAGCTTACCTCTAATTATTTCACTATTAAATGGATGGGACATTGGATTGTTGTTAGTTAAAAGGTAACCATGTCGAGGTTATGAATGCTTGCTAGCAGCAGTGGCTCTACCTGTGACAAATGAGTACACTAAAAACTAAGTCGTAAAAGTTCCCCCTACTTATTTTTATAAACTCATTAATGACTAATACAAGTAAACAGGTGTTTTTCATTCACGAAAGGTTTTTAAAAGAAATTGAAATTTAATGAGTTTTCTATTTAGAGTAGTTTTATTTATCTAAATGTTTCGAAAAGTAGTTTCCACTTTCTAAATTACTTTTACTGAATATTTGAAGAAATTCATTATTTATCAGAGATAACTGGTTCTTCCTGTGAATCGCCAATTGTTGTACTGTTCATCAACCTCCATTTTAATGTATTATAAATTTCCTATGAAATTTATTATATTAAAATAGGGACCCTTAAGTTTTAAAAAAGCCTTTGATTTTATTTCTTAAAAAAAGAATTCAAAAAATTAAAAAATAAGAAATCAACATAAAAAATTGTTAATAAAATTCCATAACCAAAGTTTAATACTTAGGATTTCTAATTAAAACCAAAGTATTAAACCGTGATTATCCAAAAACCAAATTTTAATAACCCACAAGACCAAAACCATACGTAGGCTTCAAATAATGGGTTATTTAAATAATCAGAGTCTTATTCCTAACCGCTTCCCTGCATCGCGAAAGTTCCATAAGTCAAAGACCCCTCCGCCAACTCCATTGCAATTTCGATATCACCTTGGACTTGACGACGACAAAGTTAATGAAATTTTATTATCCTCACATCCACAAATCTCAATAATCTCATAAATTATATCTTAGCCTTTCCCGATTGCGATATGTGATATTCAAACTGGACCCGATGGGAAAATTAATCATAAGAAATAAAATCTCGCGTCTGCGGCTATCGCAAATCCCAAAAGTTCCATGGTTTATGCCTACATTCCTATTTCAATATGTGATTTGATAAGCCAAACCTGACAGGGTTTTGAACTTTACTTTATAAAATATTGCATCCACAGATATCGCATAAACCATTACCCATGTCCTATGACCCATCTCTTATGCGATAGTGATATAGCTAGACCTGTCAGGATTATTAACTACATTCCATAAACTCCCATGTCCATGCGATTGAAAAAATCTAAAGGTTTTAATCCCGCTACACTTCACCGATTACGATTTGGGATATAAGCCTCAAACCCGATAGGATTATACATGTTAATTCATAAAATTTTCACCACGTTCGCGGCTATCACAAATAACAAAGGATCATTGCTTCCTGCCTCCTATGTTACACTAATTGCCATTGCGATATGATCCATGTCATCCACCACATTAGCAGTGACGTCACTTCTAATGTCATCCTCCATGTCATCCCACAGATCGCAAATAACAAAACTTTAGGAACCATTAGCAATTCACCTTTCCGATGCTGCGATTGTGATATCTCGATTACAACATTCAAGGGCCATATGTCATGTTTCTCCTCCTTCACCTATTCTGATTCTGATTGCGATATGATTTGAGAAAGCCCCCTTTGGATTTTGTTTGGAGTACTCCCTGTCTTAAAGCGATTGTGATTATTATGAGTTCTACCCCTAGTCTAAAAGCAATTGCAATTTGGTATTTCTTGCGATTTAATTAAAACCGCTAAGCCTCCCCTTTTCATCAATGTTTGTTTTGCGAATTGCGATAAGACCGTAATGTTCGCTTCTCTTATCACAGGCCTCAATCCACATTCTTCTCCATGATGCTTGTGTTCAGGATTTATTACGCTCTACATTTTTCTCCTAATTTCCTGCAAAACGTGATTTGTTTCAAATGAAACTTGCTTATCAATCTCATTTATTTTTAGCTTATCGATTCTTGTTTTCCATGTTCAGGTTCATGATAGAAGAGGACAATTGTGCTGATAAGTGGTAGTTTAGTTCAAAGAGATGAGAAAACATTGAGATAATCCGATGGAACAAATAAATCCGAGGAAGACAACAAATCACGTTCAAAAATTTCTACCAAAAAACTATTTTCCTTTAAGCGTTGTTGAAGGGATCTATTTAAATTCCCTCAATGCTCTGCACAATACATTCATTTGTTTTTCTGTTATTGAAGCTTGCTTGTTGTATGAAATTAAGGTCCTGAATTTTATGAAGAAAGAATTACGCAAGCTCGCACTATTGTACTTTCATACTTTTCTCAATAGAACGAATCGAACATGGCTTTAGGAGTTTTCATAGATAATTTTGATAAGTTGCATTTCTGTACTCCTGAAATCATCTTTGTGAGAAGGACTAAACTGTTGTTATTTCTTTTATGATCTGAGCAACGTGAATCATGTATTTCTATCTTTGTACCTCTATTTTGTTCATAAATAAATAGTGAATTTTTCTTTTCATATTGTTTATTTCATGGTATTTAAAGAACAATATTACATGTATTCATTTATGATCATGCTGCCATTGATATTTTCAAATACATGTTAAGCAATTTGCTTTGATATTCTAAATGCGATATGAGTTATACACACTATTTTGATGAACTATTTAATCAAAATAATCATCTTGAAATATTTTCATTTACATTGGTGTTTGAAAAATCTATATTGTCATTTACTAAGGAAAATCATTATAGATCGCATCTAGATAAATTTAACAATCTTTTTATAGAATAGATTAATGTATATGTTTTCCATTTCATTCATTGCTGCAAATCCATCTATTTCACTCCACTATAATCATTACACATTCATTCAATCACCTTCCATTTGGAAATTGGTCCCACTATATCCAGTCAGAGCCACTACCTAAATGAAAAAGGAGTTGTCTTAAGGTCCAGAGCGGGTGGCTTTCCCCCATGTTGATGCAACAAATGTCGAGGCCTCAACAAGTCCAAAATGGTTAAAGGAGGAAAACGTCTTCAGAGTGCAGAGCTAGAAATTAAAGAATTGAAAGAGTACAATCATGAATTGCGCAACAAAATTGAAATACTTGAATGGAAGTTAAAGAAAAATCAAAATATAATCAATCATATGACTAGCACACTATAAGCAACAAACGATCTTCAAAATGAACTAGATATGAAAGAACAAATCATTAATGCACTCCAAATAAAAGTGAGTGAAAAACAAGATCTACTTGATGCACGATGTACAAAAAATATAGATGCACTGTGTGACACAAAAGACCTCATCCAAACAATAAATCCAATTTGTGAAACATATGACCTCATTCAGCATGTTGATAAAAGTTGTGACACGGATGATCTAATCCACCAAGTTGATGAAAGTTGTGACACAAATAATCTAATCCACCAGATGGATGTAAGTTGTGACATAGATGATCTCATCCAGCAAGTTGTGCTACTAAATGATGAAACTAGTAGTACTGAAGATCTAATTGAAAATTTTGATGCAGCTATGATACAAATGAATTATTAATAGAGATTATTGATGCTTAGTGTGATACAAATGACTTAATGAATCCAACCCAAAATATCAGCAGCACTAGCAGGTGTGAAGAACAACAACAAAATGGCCTTTCCAGGAAGGTGATAAGACCTTGAGAAGAAATTTCTTTCAACAAAGATTGATATGGCTTGGTATACAACAAAGAAAACACTTTTTATGTTCTATATTTCTCAAAACCAGTTTAGTTTGTAAGTGCAAGTTTTCTAGAAAATACCCTTGGAGAAACGTTGAATGCAGAAGAAAACTAAAGTGATAATTAATTATGGCTAGATAAACCCTTGGAGATGGAATCTAGAAATGAAGAAACTGCATAAGTCCTAAATTCTACTTAAGATGGAGGTAAAGATAAAGTTTCCTGAAGAATTAAAAAGAAAAACTCTCCTACACCTTAAGGGGTGAAGTTCAAAAATAAAATGCAGATGATTTTCTCTCCTTTCAGCTCACAAAAGGGGGAAATGATAATGGAATTGGAAATGATTTCCAGAATAATTTTTTTGACAAAATCAATAAATTTTCTAGTGGGAATTCAACAAATCAGCTAGTGGGCATTGTCAAAATTTCCAGTAGGAAAGCAATTGGGAATATCAACTTCAACAAATATGCAAGTGGGTGTCATCAAAATTTTCTTAGTGGACAAGCAATTGGGAATCTGAACTTCAAAAAATATGCCAGTGGGCATCATCAACATTTTGTCAGTGGACAAGCGATTGGGATGTTGATTGAGAGAATTTGTGGACATTCTTTTATTCACTTTGATGGTCATTAGACCAAGCATAGGACAGATGAATCATATTTCCCTCCAACTTGAAATTTGATGGAGTTGTAAAGCAACTTTCAAGGATGTATTAGACTTTCAGTTGATTCATGTTTCTTAGTTTGTTCTCTTCATATTAGATTTTTTTTCGGCATCCAATTTTGGCAGTTTTTTAGGCAGTTCTTCATTGAATATCAACACAACAGTTTCAACATGAAGACTTGGAAATGGTACCAGGTTCTTACTTTGGACTTATGATTGGGGCGCGGGGAATTAAATTTTAACCCATCACAAAAAAAAATCAAAATTCCAAAATAAATTAAAATTACAAATCTTGGATTAATTCCTACTTGTCTATTCTATAATGAGTCAGTTCCTCAAAATTGGGAGTTTGTTTGGGTCTAATTGGTTGAGAGATTCTCTTCAACTAGTTAGTCTCCTAGATTAGTGTATGATTGAGATATTCACTCAACCAAAGTGATTGTGTCCAAGATAAACGCACTATCTTGAGACATACTCCTAATGTATTTATATATTGTATGATTATATTTTTTAGAGTGTGAGATATACAATACATTAAGGCTCAGAAGCCTTTTCCGCCAAATTTTGTCTTTGATATTGTTTTTTTTTCTATTTAATTATCCTTTAATAGCAATATTTTAAGATGCTTTAGAGAATACATTTTTTTAAGATTCTACAATCTATCTTGTAAGATAAATTCTTAGAGAATACTTTTTTTAATTTCCCTAGATTTCTCCTAGGGTTATTGGCCATCATTTGTTTTCTAAGTTATACTAATTCTATTAATGAAAAAAAGATATCATACGCTGAGGCCGAAGCTTGTACTTAACCATGCTAGAGGAAAGGCATCAACCAGCAAAAGTCTAGATTTGAACTGCCCAGAAGGGAAACCAGTTCGTAACCAAAGAAGTTCAGAAATTTAGCTTGCTGCCCACGCAGGGGAAACCAACAAAGCATCCAGTTTTGTATCATTGTATCTGAGGATACCAAAAAAAGAAAAACCAACTGAAGAGCTGAAAATTTTATATTTTTTCCCCAAAATCCCATTGAAAACAGAAAGCTAAAAAATATAGTCCCAATGAACCTGAGACACGTGGCATGCTGAGTGGCAGACTAAGTGGCAGACACATTGCACGCTGAGTGGTAGCAAGGTGGAAAACAAAGAGGCTGACAGATGGCATCGAGGTGGCAGGCTAGAGACGTGGCAGCAATGAAGGGTGCTCCTCCACAATGAAGCATCTGTACTCGTCCATGTCGCCACTTGCTAGCGGCAATGTCTCCATGTCGCTAGCTTGCAACTCTGAGTGTTCTTCCTCGACGAGACAACAATATTCATCAATTACCCAGTTAGTTTGCAGAGCCTCATTCACTCCCTTCCCTACGCATCTGGTCTACTTCTCCCGGCTCCACTCCTTTGCGCCCTAAATGCTTGTCTGAGTCAGTTCTGGTTTGGCCTTAGTGTGGCTGCCCCCTGCTGTGGTGCGCCCACCACCAGCAATGTTCGATATCCCAATTGCTCTGGTTCAGCCACCTCCCATCGTTCCTTACTCCTCAGTTGTCGTGATTCATCCACCAGCCTCGGTGTCTTGTGCCTCAGAGCTCTGCTCTTCCTCGTGAAAGCATATAGTTATGGTGGTCGTGACGAGGGGCTTGTTTAGTGCGGAGTGTTAGAGCCTAGATTTACCTCAGGCTGAAAAGGTAAGCTTCTAGGTCCACATCAAACCATGCTCAGCCTCGT